>JASEVX010000518.1:25000-95919 GCA_031761405.1 Serripes groenlandicus | reverse complement strand
CAAATCGCATATACCTTACTTTGCCGTCCGCAGTTTACTCTATACTGCATTTGTCCGCAGTTTACTCTATACTTCATTTGTCCGCAGTTTACTCTGCATTATATATTGTCTGCAGTATAAAACCAATACTTATTTGCCGTCCGCATTTTACTATACATGACCATACACTGTTAATTACCATTGTGTACGAGTGTCATATAATTATAAATGTAACACCATTTCCCAATAAACCTATCATATACAGAAATTATTATACAGTTTATTGCTTTACAGATTATTGCTGTAGTCGTGGGAGCAAATGACATAAGCATGAAGCCTCCAAAGATGATAGTAGCCGAAATACTCAACTTATGTAATGATATTCACAGTACATCTCCCAGTGCTACTGTGCTAGTTTCGACCATTTTACCACGAGTTCAGAACATGTTTGAAGGCAAGAATAGAGAAGATATGTTTCTTCGTCGCTGGAATAACGATGCGTATGAAGTCAACTACCAACTGCGGGTGGCAGCAAATAGACGCTCATGGATCCATATTATTGAATATCCCCAATTCTATACACTATTTGGTAAGTCTTACGATCTGTCAATCATAAATTATTACGTCCTATATCTTTATAAAATTTTCATCTGATCATATATAGAGTCAAGGGTGATTAAGCGTGCCAAATCGATTAAGATGTGTCATCATACACTGTTAATTATCTAGATATAAGCTTCTGTGTATGTGTGGAAGTCACAACAAATAAAAGTGATTAAAGCGATTGCAAATTATGTCTCGTCAATGTTCATTCATATATAATTACATGTAAATAATTAATAATATGTACAAGACTAATTTTCATCTGATCATATATAGAGTCAAGGGTGATTAAGCGTACCAAATCGATTAAAGATGTGTGACCATACACTGTTAATTATCTAGATATAAGCTTCTGTGTATGTGTGGAAGTCACAACAAATAAAAAGTGATTAAAGCGATTGCAAACCACTTATGTTTCTTATCGAATCTGTCAGTCAACCGAAATGCTACTCTTTCAACAATTGTGCATATTCTAATTTTGTTAATTTGTATCATTACTTAGGCCCGAACAAAAGGCTCCTCAGCAAGGATGGTCTCCACTTGAGTTACGATGGTACTGTTGTCGTAGCAGAAAACATAGACAGAATGGTTAACGGATTCCGGCAGACAAAAGTCATCTCCCCTATGTTGTCCACTACGGAGAAACCACCTTCCTGCCCCTAAGAGACGATCCCATTCGCCTTCTCCCGTTGTTCCACCAACAGTCATCATCCCTATTTTGTCCTCTACGAAGAAACAACATTCCAGCCCTAACAGACGATCCCATTCACCCTCTCCCGTTGATCCATCAACAGTCATCAGCCCTATTGTGTCCTCTACGACTAAGTCACCATCCTGCCCTAAGAGACGATCCCATTCACCTTTTCCCGTTGTTCGACGAAAGACTTTAACATCAGTGACATTAGTAGAAACGGCAAACAGATTTTATTTGAGCACAGACGTAGTAAAGTTGGTAGGTGCGGAAATGAGGTCCCGGTATATTCTACAACAGATACAACATTAACTCATGACGAAGCAGCAGCAAATACTGTTAAACTCTGAAACAGACGCCGTAACAACTGAACCTCCATATCGTCCAGCTCCTGGTAGTATCTACATATTTAATGATTCTGATACTCCAAGTAGGAAAGAAGATTGGCGTGCAGACGGGTACACGTGGCGTGATAACGGTAGAAGACTTTACCGGTCACATGGAATATCAATTCAGCGCATCTTTTTTAAAATAAGTAACCAAGGAAAAGTGAATAGTGATTTTCAAAAACATGTCTACAGATTTCAAGACGAACATTATAATGGGGAGAACTGTTTTAGTTTATTTCGGCAATAACGAAGTTTATAAATTGTTACCACATGGAAACCGAAAGAACAATAATCGCCAATTCAAAAGAACAATGCCTTCTGTTATAAATAACATTAAGTCACAAGGACTCTCCCAAAATCCAAAGGAACTCATCGATAAAATTAAGTCAGAATCATCACCCGAATCAAATCTTAGAGGAATAAAAGTGCCAAGAAATGATAAACAAATAAAGAATTTACACTCAAATATGAGAAAAGAAGCAAAACTATCACATGACTCTTTATATGGACTACACCTGTTAGTTAATCAGTTAGACAATTTTATACATAGTATAAAGACTACTCCGGACTTAGAGATTGTGGTTGGCAATTCAGAAATATTTGAAGAATTTAATAGAGTTTTGCAGTTAAAAAATAAAACTATTGAATTATATTATGACACAACATTCAACTTAGGTGATTTTTATGTTTCTACAATTGTATTTAGACACCCCATGTTCACTAACAAACCTTTAATACCTGTTGCATTCATGATTCACGAGAGAAAATTTCAAAAGTGCCACGAAGAATTTATCGAAATTTTAAAACTCAAAATCCCTAAACTGAAAGAAAAAGAAGTTTGTGTTGTGACTGACCGAGAAATAGGAATAATGAATGTTTTTGAAGAACGTTTGGAAAACTGTAATCTTCTTATATGTTTGAATCACATACTAAATGACATAAAATTTTGGCTGAGCAAACATGGTGGGAAAAATGCGGATAAAAGGGTTTATGACGCTCAAATACGTACATTATTGCACTGTGAATCACGTGATGATTTTGATATTAAAGTGTGTGAATTTAAAAGTGATTGGAGTCAACCATTTGTGCACTACTTCGAAGAACATATTTGCCCAACTATTGTGAAATATTCTGGTAGATGGATTCTCGAGTCGTTGTCTATGTATTGTGCCTACTCGGGAATAACTAATAATGTCGCTGAAAGTCTAAATGCCAAACTTAAACGCTTAATAGATTATAAAGAAAAAGCCATAGATGACATCGTACTTTATTTCAATTACCTTCAAGGAAACTACCTGTGCGATTTAATAAGATCTTTTTGTGGAGAAAGTGAATGGACATTACTAGAAGAATTCTCATTTGCGGCTCGCGATCCAGACACAGTAAGCCTTCCAACAAATGTATGCCATCCCGATAAAATGATTGAGTTGACAAAAGCGGAGTTATCTAAAATTGTAAATCAAAACAAGCCAGTAAACGACAGTATCGAACTAAAAGGTGAAAGCAGGTTAGCAGAAACAAACAGTCCAAAAGAAGAACGAAAAGAAAATTTAAAAAAAGGCCTAATGTCACAAAGTTCCCTGGCGATGAAAACTATTGCTGAAAATAAAATTGTATTAGTTCCAAGTATGGGCGCGTTCATGGTCAATGGTAATAACGCTAAATATTCTGTTACACTATTTCCCAAAGAAAGCTGTTCTTGTCCAGCGACATCCAGATGCTACCACATTATGGCTGCCATGATTTCCATTGGAATGGACATACCAAACGAAACAAAAATATATAACCTCACACAACTGAGAAGAAACTGTCGGCCGAAACATTAAAAAAAGTGCGGTACAAAAAAAGGACGAACAGGTGACAATGACTTTGATATAATAGCTGCACCAGATTCAATTATGAAAATTGACAAGTTGATTGGTGAAACACCTACTTCAATTTTGAAAGGAAAAATATCTGAAACCTCTCCTTCCAAGTTCAAAGGAAAACATTCTAAAAAATATTTAAATTTCGAAAATTCTACGCCTATATTAAGTTCTCAACTAATATCGCCACAGACATTAAACAATAAAAGAAAGTGCGAGATTCCAGATTCCAGTTATAAAATACCCAAAATAGAGCCAGACCTATCCATGATAAAAGAAGAAAATGAATTACAAACTTTTGAAATCAGCAACAGAGACAACAGTTTCCAGACAGATTATCGCGAGGAAATGTGGAATGAATATTTAGGATTGACCAATGAAGACATGAAATGTATAACCGAAAATAAAAAACTGAATTCAAACCATATGGAAGCAGTTAACAAATTGTTACGCAAGCAATTTAAGAAAATGAATGGTCTTCAATTGACAGAATTGGTGCCAGTTTTTTGTACACATGAAAAACGGTGGAAAACAAAACTACTCATGGATCCCGTTACGTATCCCGCCTGCCAAATTCATCACAACCACAACGACCATTGGGTTTCTACAATTTACCACAATGACTCAGTGTACTTACTGGATAGCCTTGGCACCGACCGTCCAACAGACAATATTTTAACAAACGGTCTGGAAATTCAACTTTCACAGATATACGCTCGAGATAAAAAAAACATTCAACTAAAAGTTCCAAACATACTGAAGCAGAACAACAGCATAGACTGCGGGCTTTTTGCGATAGCATTTGTAACATCTTACTGTTTTCGTAAAAAATTGTGTTTCGATTTAATTTTTCGAACTGACAAATATTCAAACACATTCTCATTTTCAACCATCTGATTACTTTTACAACCTGGACTACACTACATTTACATTACAGTTGGGAATTATGCAATAAGATATAGTGAAAGACAGTGGGATACATTTTAATTTTAATGGTACTGTGGCAAATATACAGTGTAGCGAATCCGACTTGTTATAGTTATCCAAAGTTGTGTCCCTTTGTTTAATTAGATCCATTTGTATAAACAACAAAAAGGAAAAATTAATTCTGGTTAGTACGGGTTTAAATATCCTATAAACTAAAGCCTTGAGATTTTTTAGAATCAGATACATGCATATATGGTCATTGCTCACAATGCATACCCAGCCTGTTGTTTCTTTTCTTTATAATTTACCCTTTCCCACATACAATAAAGATGCAGCAGCCGACTTTGAAGTTATCAAGTCCGAAAGATCTAGATTCAGCTAACCAAGTGTTCAAAATAGCTAAATTAGCTATCGCTTGAGTCTACAGCAGTACAAAAACCAAATGAAAAGTATTTGTAGACAAAGACCATGGCTGTATTCATATTAAACTAACTAACCGAACACTAGGTCATGTGCTATTAAAAGCTATTATTAAACTGGTTGATCCAGTTAACAAAATCCTAGTGTAAATACTGGTGTATTGCTATTGCGATAGAGAGGGAGACCCGTGTTATCGTCAAGCTTTTTTATAAATTGTCTATTAGTAATATATCTATTTACATTTGAAACTTATTTTCAACAATTGAGTATATACAGTACAGCTCACGCGGAAAACGCATCGTCCGCGAGCCACCGCGGACAAATCTCAACGTGGACAAATATTTTGGTCCGCGAAGGTGGGTGGAATTCCACCCATCACCGCGATTTTTTTTTTATGTCCATCGCGGACGCAACAAGATAACCCCAGGGGGTTGATAAAACCGATCATCGTGGAGTTGCGGTGGAACCATCGCGGAATCGCGGTGATATTTTTTTGAATAGATAAGCTTTTTCTCGCCGTTTTGCTGGGAGTTTTTTTTTAATTTTTAATGTTTATTTCATTACAGTACTAATAAATGTTGTTGAAGAGGATAATGATTATAAATCAGTACTAACTATAAAGCAGCATATATGCGTAACAATTTAATTCATTAAAATTCATCAATACAATTCCCCTAAACTTGATGTATTCTGTAAACGATACAACTACGTGATAATAAAACTGTTAATTCTGCCTGAAAGATGTGTAGCTTACTTTAAATCTCACTAATAAATGCCGTAATTCCATTGTCAATCACCACAATTACCAATGCATTGTTCATTCTTAATCGCCTATAAATTATTTCTTTAAAACCTGTTTCAAAGTCGGCTGAATAACAAAAACAAACTTTGCAAACAAAGAAGTGTGAAGCGCCCATGTTAGTCCCGGATTTAATTAAACAACCAAAAACTTTTGATATGGGAAAGGGTAAACGTCTATACGTGGGAAAGGACTAACGACTTTAATCTCCAAAATGTAACATACAATTTTTGAACTTTTATCAATATTTACACTTTTATTTGTAGATATTGTAAATACCTTTTCAATATATGTTTTCAAAAGTCGCAAATATATTTCATCATGGGAAATTTCACCTTTGCCACAATATTTTCAAAAGTCGTGTAGTGCAGAGACGTCTGAAAGCGTCTATTTATATGGGAAAGGGATAACGACAATACTCTCCAAAGTGTAACATACAACTTTTGTACTTTAATCAATACATACATTTGAAACACAAAACATAAAGACTGTACATAGATGATTAATCACTGGTGTGAAAAGTTTATATGATAGAAAAAAACAGACACAGACACATTTCATTTGCTTATTTAGATCATCCTTCATCAGAAGTACAATGTACAGTTTTCAACAATATTACAATTGGATAATTCCTTTATTAAGTTGATAAGAAAAGCTCAAAAATCAACAATCTGTCTTTATTAAGAGATTCAAGTACATGTACTGTATATACAAAATTCAAAGATATATATACAATGTACATGTACATGTATTGTAATTTAACAATATTTCTCTCTTACTAAAAAATGCGAGATAATCATATGTACGATAAACGTATATCCGATGTCCGCCATTTTCTATTACGAAACTTGACCTTATCGTAAACAAACACAATCTTCCACTGTTTTTCGAATAATTTGCTGAAATGGAATGAATTTTAGCAATTGTGTCATAAAATAATCGCAATTCGTCAATAAACATGTACATGTACATAATCGGGAAAAAACAACTTTTTAATAAAAGTATAACATTTTTACAGGTAAATATTGCGGTGGAATCGCGGTGATTTCAAAATAGATAAGAATAGATAAGAAGCTCGAATCGACGACATGTCAATCGCGGTGATATAATTAGCCCGTAGGCGGTATTGCGGTGATCATATAGGTTGAATTGCGGTGATTATCCGCGATGAAAAATATTTGTCCATCGTGGGATCGCGGAAAACGCGTTTTCCGCGTGAGCTGTACTGTATGATGGGTAAATCAACAATTTCTCTCATGTCACATTATTTATGTATTAAAATCCATCAAGGGGCTTGTGAATTGTTCCCAACTTCACATGTAATCACATGAGTGTGGTATTTCAATGGTTAGATATTAATATTTTTCTGATTATGTAAGATATGATTCAACATTGTGTAATCGCACAGGAAACTTGTTATACTTGTGCTAAAATGACAAACATTTGTTTCTAGCTATGTTTTTAATTATATTTCAGGTATATTCAGGCCACTTAATTTGTGTTCGACCAAGCAAGAAAAACCAATTTCCTGTCACTGATATGGGTTATTTTAAATAGTAGACAACACCAGCAAGAAGACCTCTTGTAAGACGGCCAATTGAACTCAATGTCCCTGTACAGCTCGATACAGAAAAAGATAAAGGCGTTAATTCCCATCATGGAATGCGATACTGAGTCAAACCTGTCCTACACAGGCTACATTGGACCTCGTTTAGTGACCACTTATATACACATTACTAAAATTTCAGAAATTTCTAAATTAGTTTTTGCTGGGTGATAAAATCATGGCTGTGAGAGGTTTTACTATAGCCGGTGATTTTTGTGCTAACATTCTAGATTTCATGAAGGGAAGGAAACAACTTTCATAAGCAGAGACAATAGAAACTTGATGGATCTGACAGCTACTGTCGGAGCATATTCATGTAGTGCTGGCAAATTTGTGATTAAAAAACTCTGAAAACAGAGCTTGGCATAATAGTCATTGGAAAGAATAAATACTATTCTTTTAAGGACAGCAGTATTCAGAGAATCAATGATTGAAGAGGACACTTTAGATCAGATAATTCTGATTAACACTGAAAGTGTTTCGTTTTTTATTCATGGACTCGTAATCATATGAAATAAATCCAATCATAGCTGTTATCATTTAACGCATGAAGCAAATAAACTGAAAAATAAGCAAATTCTTAAAAAAATTGTAGCATATCTATTAGCGTTTTCTCACATAAATCAGACTACAGCAGACCTATTTGAAAACAACTCTGCAAAAACCTGTGCAACATCTATCAAAGGCCATGTAATAATTGTATACAATAGAAAACATTATGACAAAAAGAGAAATTACTTGTCAGGATTTTCTGATTTTACAATAATGTTATTTAAAGTTATAACTTCATCATTTTAAGTCATCTGCATGTGGGACAGGGTTAAACACTTATACATGCTTGAACATATAGCTTTGGGGAAAAACATTTTATATTGTGACAAATGATAAATATAATTTGATGTTATTCCTGAAAAGAAAATATTTTTGGAAAGGAAGAAATTCATCATTATCAGCATGTTCTCCTTTTCCAACAATTTTCGAGAAAAAATTGGAATGCATCTCCTAATATAATATCTGTCCATAGAAAACTTTTAAAGGATGGAAGAATTTTTTCTAATAGGAGAAATTTCTCCTTCCCTACAATTATTCAAGAAGTTGTCTGCTACTCTTCCACAGTTTTGAGCATTTTAATTTAACCTGTTACCTTAAAACCCTTTCCCTCATATAGACGCTTTCTGACGCCTCTGCAGCAGACGGCTTTTTGAAAACATAGTGACAAAAGAAGAAATTGCACAAAACGTGCAATTTCTCCTTTTGCCACAATGTTTTCCACTTTTTGTTATAGGTTATCCATTCAATTATGAAGATTTTCCACGTTTTGACAAAATACTTTCGAAGTCGTCTGCTGCAGAATTGTCGTATGAGGAAAAGGGTTAAAGTAAATTGTGTACATGTAAATTATTTTTAGATTCTTTCTTAGTTACCCTTTCCCACATACAGACGCTACATCATGAAGTGCAAGGTGAGCTTTTGTGATCGCTCACCGTCCGTTTTCCTACAAATGACTTCTCCTCCTAAACCAATTAACCAAATTCAAAATAATTTTACAGGAATGTTCCTTGGGTGGACCTCTTTCAAACTTGTTCAAAGAATTCTATTCCATGCAGAACTTTGGTTGCCACGGAAAGGGGAAATTAACCAAAACTTTAAAAAAATTCTTGTCTGAAAGTAGAAGGCCGATGCCTTTGATATTTGGTATGTAGTATCAGCTAGTGAACCTCTACCAAGATTGTTCAAATTATAACCCAGGGGTCACTTGTTTTTCATAGACTCATATAGGGAAAAAACTTTAAAAATCTTCTTGTCTAAGAATAGAGGGCCCAGGCCTTTAATATTTGGTATGTAGCATCATCTGGTTGACCTCTACTAAGATTATTCAAATTATAGCCCTGGGGTAAAAAATGACCCCATCCCGGGGGTCACTTGTTTTGTATAGACTCATAAAGGGGAAAAACTTAAAAAATCTTCTTGTCTAAAAGTAGAGGGCCCAGGCCTTTGATATTGGGTATGTAGCATCATCTAGTGGACCTCTATCAAGATTGTTCAAATTATAGCCCTGGGGTCAAAATGACCCCTCCCCTGGGGTCTATTGTTTTACATAGACTCATATAGAGAAACAACTTAAAAAATCTTCTTGTCTAAAAGTAGAGGCCCCAGGTATTTGATACTTGGTATGTAGCATCATCTAGTAGACCTCTAACAAGATTGTTCAAATAATAGCCCTGGGGTAAAAAATTAGCCCTCCCCGGGGGTCACTTGTTTGACATAGATAGGGGAAAAACTTTAAAAATCTTCTTGTCTCAAACTAGAAGGCCCAGGCTTTTGATATTTGGTATGTAGCATCATTACATATAGTGGACCTCTACCTAGATTGTTCAAATTATAGCCCTTGGGTCAAAATTTACCCCTCCCCAGGGGTCACTTGTTTTACATAGACTCATATAGGGAAAATACTTAAAAAGTCCTCTTGTCTAAGAGATATTTGGTATGTAGCATCATCTAGTGAACCTCTACCAAGCTTGTTCAAATAATAGCCCTGGGGTCAAAAATGATCTCTCTCCGGGGGTCACTTGTTTTACATAGACTCATTTAGGGGAAAAACTTCTTTTCTAAAAGTAGAGGGCCCTGGCCTTTGATATTTGGTATGTAGCATAATCTAGTGGACCTCTACCAAGATTGTTCAAATTATAGCCATGGGGTAAAAAATGACCCCTCCCTCTGGTCACTTGTTTTACATAGATAGGGAAAAAACTTTAAAAATCTTCTTGTCTAAAAGATATATGGTCATACCGTATGTAGCATCATCTAGTGCACCTCTACCAAGATTGTTCAAATTATAGCACTGGGGTAAAAAATGAGCCCTCCCCGGGGGTCACTTGTTTTTCATAGACTCATATAGGGGAAAAAACACTGAAAACTTTTTAAGTTTGATTAAATCAGGTGAGCAATATAGGACCATTATGGTCCTCTTGTTAATTATACATGTACATACATACCATATAGTACTTTCTCTTTACTTAACCCTTTCCAACATGGAACAAATCTGCAGCAAACCACTTTGAAAACATTTTGGTTTTATTTTGGAAAATGTATTAATAGGAAAGTGTAATTATTTGATAGAGTAAACAAATTGTGACAAAGGGGGAAATTGTTCATCATGAACAATGTGTCCTTTTGTCACAATGTTTTTCAAAAATGTTCTTATGCAGAGGTGGCAGAAAGCATCTACATGTCGAAAAGGATTAATCCTTAACCACTTACAGACTACTTCTGATGTATCCAATGAAATGAACACATAAATTTCTCATGATGAATATTTTTTATTTTCCAACTAAGATTTGAATTAAATCTCAGAATTGCAATTTCTTATATTAAGATTTATCATGCTTTACTCAAGACTATGATCATTTTTAAGTAATCGCCTTCAAATTCCTTGTATGTGAAAATGGGTTAATAAATGCTTCTCTTATGCCATTTTGTGTGTAAAATATTTTCTTTCACAATATCTACAACAATTGAAGTTAAGATTTGAGCTTTAATGTTACACTTTTACTTTTCAGCTCACTTGTGCACGAAGTGCTCAATGTGAGCAATTGTGATCACATTTTGTCCTGCGCCTGCCCGTCGTCAACAATTGCCTTGTTAACACTCTACAGGCTACGTTTTGCATCAGATCTTCATGAAAGTATATTAGAACATTTATCTCTATCAGATCTTTGACAAGTTAGAATATGGGTCACATTGGGTCAGAAACTAGGTCGCTAGGCCAAATTGAAAGGAAATCGTGTTAATACTTTGGATGCTGCATTTTTAACTTGAGCATGTTCAAACCTTTTCAGATGATTGTCTTGATGATATGTAGTCCCTTTTTCAAATATTGGTCATGTCTTTTTAAAAACTAGGTCACTAGGACAAATTGAAGGAAAATTGAATTAACACTGTAGAAGCCGAACTTTTGATTCAGCATCTTCAAATTTTGTCAGAATGTTTCTCAGAATAATATCTAGGTCAAGGTCGAAAATGAGTCGTGCCTGATCAAAAACTAGGTCACTAGGCCAAATTGAAGGAAAAAGTTGTTAAAACTCTGGAGGCCGCATTTCTACTATGAGCAAATTGAAACTTTTTCAAAAGGATTGTCTTGATGATATCTAGTCCATGTTCGAATATTGGTCATATCAGGTAAAACAAAAAATAGGTCACTAGGCCAAATACAGGAACATCTTGTTAACACTGGAGGTTGCATTTTAAATATTTGTCAGAATAATTGTCTTGATGTGTTTTGCATTATAAATCATTCAGGTGAGCGATCTAGGGCCATAATGGCCCTCTTGTTTAAAGATCAATTTCAAACCAAAGGCTCAATGTGTTCCATTGTTATCACTCACTGTACGGCGTACGTCAAACGGGCAAATATTCTCTGAAACTGCTGATGCGATATTAACCAAACTTGACATGAATGTTACTTTGGTGAACCTCGTTAAGAATTGTTATACAATTTATATTCTACCTATAAATTGGTTTGCTGCGATTTCAGAATGAGGTGGAAATTGCAAAACTTTAAAAATTGTTCTCCTGTGAATCCGCTTCTTCGAATTCCAAGATGTTCTATGGGTGACCCTCTACAAAATGGTTCAAGACATATTGATTGGGTGAAAAGGGTAGTCTCCAAGTGGCATCAGAAAAGGGCTGGAATAATCGTCTGTTTTAGGGATAGAATTAAGCAGAAATGTTACCCCCTACAATATTTGTTCCAGCCTTTCAGACCGGTTTTAAAAGGTAGTCGCCAGGTGACATCAGAAAAGGGCTGAAAAGAAGAAATTACCCAACGACCCCCGTCTAGTCAAATACTTTTAAAAATCAACTGTAATTGCCAAATTATGCTGTTTAATTTTAAGTGTTTTTTCGTAAATAGGTAGCACCTATAGATATATTAAAGATATTGTATTATTTTCTCAGACAGTTTCTAAAACATCATATCAAGTGAATGGTACAATGTTTGTTTTTCCACAAGGCAAACCCTCATCATCTTATATGTTATCTTCTTCGTGGTAAAGTGGTTAAAGCGGCCGCCTCGGTAGCGGAAGATTAGGGTTTGATCCCTTCTCGAATCATACACAATACTTTAAAATTGATATTAATGATTTGCCGCCTCGACAATTAAGGTTGCGGATAAAATAGAATTACGACTGATGGATCAGTGTCAGGATAAATAATACAGGTACATTTCAGAGGACTAGATAAGAGGGAATGAAAAGGTCTTTTCCCCCAGAATATTTCTCTTATTACTCAACAAAATCCTATGTTGTGGGTACTCAAAAGAATCGCCTCACTGAAACGATTCTTTTGAGTACCCACAACATAGGGTTTGAATGTTAAATACAGATTTTAGAACATGCGGTAATACTAGTAATTTATCCATGGAAACGCATTGATGTCCCTCAACTACTGTTGAAAGCGACGCAAATCACGACGGAAACAAACTGGAGTACTGGTCTGCAGTACTGGTCTGGGGTACTGGTCTGGGGTACTGGTCTAGAGTACTGGTCTGGAGTACTGGTCTGGAGTACTGGTCTGGAGTACTGGTCTGGTGTACTGGTCTGGTGTACTGGTCTGGTGTACTGGTCTGGAGTACTGATCTGGTGTACTTGTCTGGGGTACTGGTCTGGTGTACTGGTCTGGTGTACTGGTCTGGTGTACTGGTCTGGGGTACTGGTCTGGAGTATTGGTCTTGAGTACTGGTCTGGTGTACTGGTCTGGAGTACTGGTCTTGAGTACTGGTCTGGTGTACTGGTCTGGTGTACTGGTCTGGAGTACTGGTCTGGAGTACTGGTCTGGAGTACTGGTCTGGGGTACTGGTCTGGAGTACTGGTCTGGTGTACTGGTCTGGTGTACTGGTCTGGTGTACTGGTCTGGGGTACTGGTCTGGAGTACTGGTCTGGAGTACTGGTCTGGTGTACTGGTCTGGAGTACTGTCTGGAGTACTGGTCTGGAGTACTGGTCTGGAGTACTGGTCTGGTGTACTGGTCTGGGGTACTGGTCTGGATGATCTGGTGTACTGGTCTGGAGTACTGGTCTGGTGTACTGGTCTGGAGTACTGGTCTGGTGTACTGGTCTGGTGTACTGGTCTGGATGGTCTGGAGTACTGGTCTGGTGTACTGGTCTAGAGTACTGGTCTGAGGTACTGGTCTGGTGTACTGGTCTGGGGTACTGGTCTGGAGTACTGGTCTGGAGTACTGGTCTGGTGTACTGGTCTGGAGTACTGGTCTGGTGTACTGGTCTGGTGTACTGGTCTGGAGTACTGGTCTGGAGTACTGGTCTGGTGTACTGGTGTGGAGTACTGGTCTGGAGTACTGGTCTGGAGTACTGGTCTGGAGTACTGGTCTGGAGTACTGGTCTGGAGTACTGGTCTGGAGTACTGGTCTGGAGTACTGGTCTGGTGTACTGGTCTGGTGTACTGGTCTGGTGTACTGGTCTGGAGTACTGGTCTGGAGTACTGGTCTGGTGTACTGGTCTGGAGTACTGGTCTGGAGTACTGGTCTGGTGTACTGGTCTGGAGTACTGGTCTGGAGTACTGGTCTGATGTACTGGTCTGGTGTACTGGTCTGGAGTACTGGTCTGGAGTACTGGTCTGGAGTACTGGTCTGGAGTACTGTCTGGAGTACTGGTCTGGAGTACTGGTCTGGGGTACTGGTCTGGTGTACTGGTCTGGTGTACTGGTCTGGTGTACTGGTCTGGAGTACTGGTCTGGAGTACTGGTCTGGAGTACTGGTCTGGAGTACTGGTCTGGAGTACTGGTCTGGTGTACTGGTCTGGAGTACTGGTCTGGTGTACTGGTCTGGAGTACTGGTATGGAGTACTGGTCTGGAGTACTGGTCTGGTGTACTGGTCTGGAGTACTGGTCTGGAGTACTGGTCTGGAGTACTGGTCTGGGGTACTGGTCTGGGGTACTGGTCTGGAGTACTGGTCTGGTGTACTGGTCTGGTGTACTGGTCTGGTGTACTGGTCTGGGGTACTGGTCTGGAGTACTGGTCTGGAGTACTGGTCTGGAGTACTGGTCTGGTGTACTGGTCTGGGGTACTGGTCTGGAGTATTGGTCTGGTGTACTGGTCTGGAGTACTGGTCTGGTGTACTGGTCTGGTGTACTGGTCTGGGGTACTGGTCTGGAGTATTGGTCTGGTGTACTGGTCTGGAGTACTGGTCTGGAGTACTGGTCTGGTGTACTGGTCTGGGGTACTGGTCTGGAGTATTGGTCTGGTGTACTGGTCTGGAGTACTGGTCTGGGGTACTGGTCTGGAGTACTGGTCTGGAGTACTGGTCTGGTGTACTGGTCTGGTGTACTGGTCTGGAGTACTGGTCTGGTGTACTGGTCTGGAGTACTGGTCTGGAGTACTGGTCTGGTGTACTGGTCTGGTGTACTGGTCTGGAGTACTGGTCTGATGTACTGGTCTGGTGTACTGGTCTGATGTACTGGTCTGGTGTACTGGTCTGATGTACTGGTCTGGTGTACTGGTCTGATGTACTGGTCTGGTGTACTGGTCTGGTGTACTGGTCTGGTGTACTGGTCTGGTGTACTGGTCTGGTGTACTGGTCTGGAGTACTGGTCTGGTGTACTGGTCTGGAGTACTGGTCTGGTGTACTGGTCTGGTGTACTGGTCTGGTGTACTGGTCTGGTGTACTGGTCTGGAGTACTGGTCTGGTGTACTGGTCTGGTGTACTGGTCTGGAGTACTGGTCTGGATGGTCTGGTGTACTGGTCTAGAGTACTGGTCTGGAGTACTGGTCTGGTGTACTGGTCTGGAGTACTGGTCTGGGGTACTGGTCTGGAGTACTGGTCTGGTGTACTGGTCTGGTGTACTGGTCTGGTGTACTGGTCTGGAGTACTGGTCTGGAGTACTGGTCTGGTGTACTGGTCTGGAGTACTGGTCTGGTGTACTGGTCTGGTGTACTGGTCTGGAGTACTGGTCTGGAGTACTGGTCTGGAGTACTGGTCTGGTGTACTGGTCTGGAGTACTGGTCTGGTGTACTGGTCTGAGGTACTGGTCTGGAGTACTGGTCTGGAGTACTGGTCTGGAGTACTGGTCTGGAGTACTGGTCTGGAGTACTGGTCTGGTGTACTGGTCTGGAGTACTGGTCTGGAGTACTGGTCTGGTGTACTGGTCTGGAGTACTGGTCTGGTGTACTGGTCTGGGGTACTGGTCTGGAGTACTAATCTGGAGTACTGGTCTGGAGTACTGGTCTGGATGGTCTGGAGTACTAGTCTGGAGTACTAATCTGGAGTACTGGTCTAGAGTACTGGTCTGGTGTACTGGTCTGGAGTACTGGTCTGGTGTACTGGTCTGGAGTACTGGTCTGGAGTACTAATCTGGAGTACTGGTCTAGAGTACTGGTCTGGTGTACTGGTCTGGAGTACTGGTCTGGTGTACTGGTCTGGAGTACTGGTCTGGAGTACTGGTCTGGAGTACTGGTCTGGTGTACTGGTCTGGAGTACTAGTCTGGAGTACTAGTCTGGAGTACTGGTCTGGAGTACTAATCTGGAGTACTGGTCTGGAGTACTGGTCTGGAGTACTGGTCTGGTGTACTGGTCTGGGGTACTGGTCTGGAGTACTGGTCTGGTGTATTGGTCTGGAGTATTGGTCTGGAGTACTGGTCTGGAGTATTGGTCTGGAGTATTGGTCTGGAGTACTGGTCTGGAGTATTGGTCTGGAGTACTGATCTGGAGTACTAGTCTGGGGTATTAGTCTGGAGTACTGGTCTGGAGTACTGGTCTGGAGTATTGGTCTGGAGCACTTGTCTGGAGTATTGGTCTGGAGTACTGGTCTGGAGTACTGGTCTGGATGGTCTGGTGTACTGGTCTGGAGTACTGGTCTGGAGTACTGGTCTGGTGTACTGGTCTGGTGTACTGGTCTGGAGTACTGGTCTGGAGTACTGGTCTGGAGTACTGGTCTGGAGTACTTGTCTGGGGTACTGGTCTGGAGTACTGGTCTGGAGTACTGGTCTGGATGGCCCTGAGTACTTGTCTGGGGTACTGGTCTGGAGTACTGGTCTGGATGGTCTGGTGTACTGGTCTGGTGTACTGGTCTGGATTACTGGTCTGGAGTACTGGTCTGGAGTACTGGTCTGGAGTACTGGTCTGGTGTACTGGTCTGGTGTACTGGTCTGGAGTACTGGTCTGGAGTACTGGTCTGGAGTACTGGTCTGGATGGCCTGGAGTACTTGTCTGGGGTACTGGTCTGGAGTACTGATCTACTGGTCTGGGGTACTGGTCTACTGGTCTGGGGTACTGGTCTACTGGTCTGGGGTACTGGTCTGAAGTACTGGTCTGGAGTACTGGTCTAGAGTACTGGTCTGTTGTACTGGTCTGGAGTACTGGTCTGGAGTACTGGTCTAGAGTACTGGTCTGGAGTACTGGTCTGGAGTACTGGTCTGGATGGTCTGGAGTACTGGTCTGGATGATCTGGAGTACTAGTCTGGAGTACTGGTCTAGATGGTCTACAGTACTGGTCTGGAGTACTGGTCTGGAGTACTGGTCTTGAGTACTGGTGTGGATGGTCTGGAGTACTGGTCTGGAGTACTGGTCTGGAGAACTGGTCTGGAGTACTGGTCTGGAGTACTGGTCTTGAGTACTGGTCTGGAGTACTGGTCTGGATGGTCTGGAGTACTGGTCTGGATGATCTGGCGTACTGGTCTGGAGTACTAGTCTGGAGTACTGGTCTGGATGATCTGGAGTACTGGTCTGGAGTACTGGTCTAGGGTATTGGTCTGGAGTACTGGTCTGGAGTACTGGTCTTGAGTACTGGTCTGGAGTATTGGTCTGGTGTACTGGTCTGGAGTACTGGTCTGGAGTACTGGTCTGGAGTACTGGTCTGGAGTACTGGTCTGGATTACTGGTCTGGAGTACTGGTCTTGAGTACTGGTCTGGAGTACTGGTCTGGATGGTCTGGAGTACTGGTCTGGATGATCTGGCGTACTGGTCTGGAGTACTAGTCTGGAGTACTGGTCTGGATGATCTGGAGTACTGGTCTAGGGTATTGGTCTGGAGTACTAGTCTGGAATACTGGTCTGGATGATCTGGAGTACTGGTCTGGAGTACTGGTCTGGAGTACTGGTCTGGAGTACTGGTCTGGTGTACTGGTCTGGAGTACTGGTCTGGAGTACTGGTCTGGAGTACTGGTCTGGAGTACTGGTCTGGAGTACTGGTCTGGAGTACTGGTCTGGAGTACTGATCTGGAGTACTGGTCTGGAGTACTGGTCTGGAGTACTGGTCTGGAGTACTGGTCTGGAGTACTGGTCTGGTGTACTGGTCTGGAGTACTGGTCTGGTGTACTGGTCTGGAGTACTGGTCTTGTGTACTGGTCTGGAGTACTGGTCTGGAGTACTGGTCTTGAGTACTGGTCTGGAGTACTGGTCTGGAGTACTAGTCTGGTGTACTGGTCTGGAGTACTGGTCTGGAGTACTGGTCTGGAGTACAGGTCTGGAGTACTGGTCTGAAGTATTGGTCTGGTGTACTGGTCTGGAGTACTGGTCTGGAGTACTGGTCTGGAGTACTGGTCTGGAGTACTGGTCTGGAGTACTGGTCTGGTGTACTGGTCTGGAGTACTGGTCTGGAGTACTGGTCTGGTGTACTGGTCTGGAGTACTAGTCTGGAGTACTGGTCTGGAGTACTGGTCTGGAGTACTGGTCTGGAGTACTGGTCTGGCGTACTGGTCTGGTGTACTGGTCTGGAGTACTGGTCTGGAGTACTGGTCTGGAGTATTGGTCTGGTGTACTGGTCTGGAGTACTGGTCTGGAGTACTGGTCTGGAGTACTGGTCTAGTGTACTGGTCTGGAGTACTGGTCTGGTGTACTGGTCTGGAGTACTGGTCTGGAGTACTGGTCTGGAGTACTGGTCTGGAGTATTGGTCTGGTGTACTGGTCTGGAGTACTGGTCTGGAGTACTGGTCTTGAGTACTGGTCTGGAGTACTGGTCTGGAGTACTGGTCTGGTGTACTGGTCTGGAGTACTGGTCTGGAGTACTGGTCTGGTGTACTGGTCTGGAGTACTGGTCTGGAGTACTGGTCTGGAGTACTGGTCTGGTGTACTGGTCTGGAGTACTGGTCTGGTGTACTGGTCTGGGGTACTGGTCTGGTGTACTGGTCTGGGGTACTGGTCTGGTGTACTGGTCTGGTGTACTGGTCTGGAGTACTGGTCTGGAGTACTGGTCTGGAGTACTGGTCTGGTGTACTGGTCTGGAGTACTGGTCTGGTGTACTGGTCTGGAGTACTGGTCTTGTGTACTGGTCTGGAGTACTGGTCTGGAGTACTGGTCTGGAGTACTGGTCTGGAGTACTGGTCTGGAGTACTGGTCTGGTGTACTGGTCTGGAGTACTGGTCTGGAGTACTGGTCTGGAGTACAGGTCTGGAGTACTGGTCTGAAGTATTGGTCTGGTGTACTGGTCTGGAGTACTGGTCTGGAGTACTGGTCTGGAGTACTGGTCTGGAGTACTGGTCTGGTGTACTGGTCTGGAGTACTGGTCTGGAGTACTGGTCTGGTGTACTGGTCTGGAGTACTAGTCCGGAGTACTGGTCTGGAGTACTGGTCTGGAGTACTGGTCTGGAGTACTGGTCTGGAGTACTGGTCTGGCGTATTGGTCTGGTGTACTGGTCTGGAGTACTGGTCTGGAGTACTGGTCTGGAGTATTGGTCTGGTGTACTGGTCTGGAGTACTGGTCTGGAGTACTGGTCTAGTGTACTGGTCTGGAGTACTGGTCTGGTGTACTGGTCTGGAGTACTGGTCTGGAGTACTGGTCTGGAGTACTGGTCTGGAGTATTGGTCTGGTGTACTGGTCTGGAGTACTGGTCTGGAGTACTGGTCTTGAGTACTGGTCTGGAGTACTGGTCTGGAGTACTGGTCTGGTGTACTGGTCTGGAGTACTGGTCTGGAGTACTGGTCTGGTGTACTGGTCTGGAGTACTGGTCTGGAGTACTGGTCTGTTGTACTGGTCTGGAGTACTGGTCTGGAGTACTGGTCTGGTGTACTGGTCTGGAGTACTGGTCTGGTGTACTGGTCTGGGGTACTGGTCTGGTGTACTGGTCTGGGGTACTGGTCTGGTGTATTGGTCTGGTGTACTGGTCTGGGGTACTGGTCTGGTGTACTGGTCTGGTGTACTGGTCTGGAGTACTGGTCTGGAGTACTGGTCTGGAGTACTGGTCTGGATGATCTGGAGTACTGGTCTGGTGTACTGGTCTGGTGTACTGGTCTGGAGTTCTGGTCTGGTGTACTGGTCTGGAGTACTGGTCTGGAGTACTGGTCTGGAGTACTGGTCTGGAGTACTGGTCTGGAGTACTGGTCTGGTGTACTGGTCTGGAGTACTGGTCTGGAGTACTGGTCTGGAGTACTGGTCTGGAGTACTGGTCTGGTGTACTGGTCTGGAGTACTGGTCTGGAGTACTGGTCTGGAGTACTGGTCTGGTGTACTGGTCTGGAGTACTGGTCTGGAGTACTGGTCTGGTGTACTGGTCTAGAGTACTGGTCTGGAGTACTGGTCTGGAGTACTGATCTGGATGATCTGGAGTACTGGTCTGGAGTACTGGTCTGGATGGTCTGGAGTACTGGTCTGGATGGTCTGGAGTACTGGTCTGGATGATCTGGAGTACTGGTCTGGAGTACTGGTCTGGATGGTCTGGAGTACTGGTCTGGATGATCTGGAGTACTGGTCTGGAGTACTGGTCTGGATGGTCTGGGGTACTAGTCTGGAGTACTGGTCTGGATGGTCTGGAGTACTGGTCTGGAGTACTGGTCTGGATGGTCTGGAGTACTGGTCTGGATGATCTGGAGTACTGGTCTGGAGTACTGGTCTGGATGGTCTGGAGTACTGGTCTGGATGATCTGGAGTACTGGTCTGGAGTACTGGTCTGGATGGTCTGGAGTACTGGTCTGGATGGTCTGGAGTACTGGTCTGGATGATCTGGAGTACTGGTCTGGAGTACTGGTCTGGATGGTCTGGAGTACTGGTCTGGATGATCTGGAGTACTGGTCTGGAGTACTGGTCTGGATGGTCTGGAGTACTGGTCTGGATGATCTGGAGTACTGGTCTGGAGTACTGGTCTGGATAATCTGGGGTACTTGTCTGGATTACTGGTCTGGATGGTCTGGGGTACTAGTCTGGTGTACTTGTCTGGAGTACTGGCGTGGAAAGGGTCAATGGAATAGAATAGAATAGAATAATTTTACTGGATTCATACACTGCTCGTAAATACATTCATTCGAACTTGATAGCACGAGTTAAAACGTATTTCTTAATGAAACTTTATTTTCACCACTCATTAGCCACAACTTATTCTTCAAAATTCAGATATTTTGACTGGTGTATGGTACTTTTGTTCTTTTGTGATGTTAGGTGGAGACAATTTTTCAGTTGGTTTCCGAATTTACTCTGTATCTCTGTTTGAAATCAAGGAATCAATTGATGTATGGTTTTCAAAATCCACACTACTAAAGACGGTACCGGAGTGGTACCGTCCAATAAAAAGCAAATATCTGTACGATTCAGTGTGTATTCAATGGCAGCTGTTTTCATGGATATATATTTATAGGCTAAGTACTTTTAAGAATATTTAATAAGGTTTCAACATTCCAACACAACACGAATATTTCGTACTGAATATCACTGGTCTATTTATAGATCCAAGAAACATTTTTTCCTTAAATAGAAAATGACGCCACCAAATTTCCTCTGTATTTTACGATCAAAGAAATGTTCATTTTGGAACTAATCTATCACACACATTAACTGAACTTAAACTGGTTAAACGTAATTTTGTAAGTCTGTTAAGTTAGTTCAATGGAAATGTTTATGTTTATGAAAGCGAAGCAATGAATACAATGATTGACACGTTTCTGTTTACACACGGCAGTTAATTTAAGGTAAGACATATTTATCACGATTAAATTGTGTTCTTTTAATGTACTCGTTCGTAAGAATTACTTCTCCCTTTTCATTTTGTGTGGACATTACGCCGCTCTCAATTGTGTCTTACTTTAAATACTACTTGGACTTTGGAAACAATTGAATTAAGATTAGTAGAATGATGTAAATAAACTACGGTCAAAAGTCGCCTGTAGCAAAATATAAGTTCTGTAACTAAGGAAAAAAATAAAGGTTACTCTTCCCAGTCAATTATTAGCGCATTACAAAATATGAGATTAGTCAATCTCGATTAAGAGTATCATTATGTTTGATTTTTTCTTTCTTTTTTTCTATATGTGTGTTAATTGTAAATTGTGTATATATTCTTTTATTATGTGTGTGTTAATTATAATTTGTTTATATAATGTCAAAATGACAAGAACCTGTACAGTTTACGTCAAATAAAATTATTGTCTTTAATCGCGATATTTCATTTGATATTTCTCAGAATTAGTTTCTTTCGGAGTGCTATTGTATATACCAATGTTGCAGTTGAAAAATAAATATGACACCCAAATTTCGTGCACCGATAATAAAGCACTTTGAAACTGGCCATTGAACCTACACACTGCAATAACGTGTGACCCTTTTAACATATGCTGTCTGCTAAAGTATGATTAGTACAAACGATTGATGAATCTTCTTAGGTCATTTATTTCTAAACATTGGTATTTGGTAATCGTTTAGAATGAAAATGACAACATAATGGTTCAATTAACTCAACCCATTAACGTTTATAACATGTACACACGAAGTGTCGTAATCAGTTTAAAGCGCTACATCGGACGTGGGTATAACTTTACACCAAGTTCTTCTGTCTATCGCCAGACGTAACAGCTTGATCACAACATTTTAAAACCTTGTTATATGAGTTTGTGTTTATAATGCTTTAAATATGGTTCGTACATAGATATACACTTTAAATAACGTTTGACAACTTGCCATTATCAATAAACAAATACAATAGAATACAAATTTGGCTCATCACTACAGCTATGTTATTTTATTGTACTACCTTATTTCATATAGATAGCTTTATGATCCCTACTTTATTGTGTGTTTGCGTCTCAAGGACTAAAGTCAACCTTGTTTTGTAATCAATTAAATAATTGTCGAATAACAGTTCGAATACACCAATGATAACAAGGAATACCGTTTTTATCTTCAGGTTAGTTCTACAACATGGATGATAAGTACCTCAATTTGTCACTTCATCTTTATGACATTCTAGATTGGATCGGTGCTTCCGAAGATATGAGGGGTAAATACAGAGAAGGGTCACTGGTTATTGAAACATTGTACACGATGAGACAAAACTTTTTCCACCAAGATCGAAAATTCTTTTACGTGTTTGGAAGTAACGGTGAGGGAACAACAACAAGAGGACTGCATTCAGACATCGATGTACTCAGTTGTATTGATATACCTGTTGTGGAGAGGATATCTGATGCACCTCTTCACGGCCTATCATTCCTCATGGTGGCTGATGAAACCACCAAACCTGGGTATTTTAAACTACAAGGTGTTCATCACGCAGTTGCCATTTATAGCCGAGAAACGATCGATCATGAATATGTTGAAACCGACAGAAACGGCAGGGTCTGTCTACGAAACTTCCACCGCCAAGATGGTGATGTGTTTCAAAGTACAAATGGTCCTGCCGTAACACATACTGGTGTAAATGGGTACTTAGATGCAGACTTAGTTTTAGCATTTCAATGTCAGCACATACCAAGCTGTGCTAAATCCAGGTTACGAAGTGTTATCAGCAACAATCGGCTAAATGAGACACAAGTTAATATGCTGAAACAATCTGGTTGTTTCTTCGTCGGGAAAAACCATTCATCAAGTCAAAATGGTCCTATCGAATGGAGGCTGTCATTCTCCCTCCAGGAACGTGAACTCATGGCAAGTCTTAACCCTACGCAGCACAAATGTTACATTTTACTTAAGATGATCAAAACAGACATTATTCACGAACGTGTGGGTGAATCGATCTCGTCGTATCACTGTAAAACATGTATGTTATATGTTGTTGAAAAAACGCCCTATAAGTTGTGGACCCCTAGAAACCTTCTACGATGTACGCATATTTGTATCGAACTGCTATTACACTGGGTCAAAGAGCAATACTGTCCAAATTACTTTATGCCGAAGGAAAACATGTTTGACAGGCTTGAGCCCAAAACTCTAGAAAAGGTACAGGTCGTCCTAGAAGACATGACAAAACATTGGTGTACATGTCTTTGGTCATTGAGATGTGATAATATCGGGAACGTGTTGCACGATGTGTTGTTTGGATGTGGACCAAACTTTATGAAAGTGAAACATGTCAATGACACTATACACGCTTCATTGGCATACATTAATATTATCAAACGTTTAAAGGTTACCACACATATGAGTCTTAAGGAGTATAAAAGTAGTACCGCTCTTCACTTAATGTACAAATTATACGCAATGCATACACATTTACTGCAAACGAAGTGTGTTAGATACCATACTGAAATGGAAACAAGACAAGCAGTATGCTACTTTATTCCTCACATAAGTCTTCAAATAGCACAATGCGTAGCGAGTATCAGTCTGACTACCGATAACGCGGATCTACTGAAGATATTGTTCGACACGTTCAAGTATTACGTAGAAGAAAGTAAGGAACGTGACGCAATCTCCGCGAATTTGATTTGCGCATCCTATTGTTTGCAGAGTGGCAGATATAATGCATGTGAAGAGATTCTGTTACAATGCGAACAATCTTTGAAATCATATGGTGTTTCAGTATGTGGATGCAGTTTCAACCAGCTCATGTATCGGACTAATGCATATGAGGATCTCCTACGGTTGTTTGGTTCACAAGACATTCCATACAGGGAGTTCACGAGCACATGTGTAACTGGATGTCTTACTTTCCTACCTTGTCAGGCAGACCTTGTTCCCCAAGCTTTGCATTACGAGATGTATCGGTCGGTCAATACACCCCCTACTCCTAAGAATGAAATGTTGGATTTATGGTCTGACTGCATAGTTGTTGATTCAAAAGTTTATCTTTACTACCTACAGTATGTCCTGTATACAAAAGCAAATAAACAAGTATATAGAAAAGATGCTGTTGACAACTTAGTAAACCTACTAACCAGCGACCCAAACCTTGGACATATTGAAACAGCCGTCAACCTCTTGGGATGGATTTTCAAACAAGAAAATAAATTACAACTAGCTTTGGTGTGTTTTCTAACATCCTGGAAAATAAGACCGATTCACAATGCTGCCAAGTGGCACTTAATAGAAACCATTCAAGCTATTAACAGACGTTATTAGGCAGAGCTAATCTTTCTTTCGCAACGACATTTTATAAATTTGATTGTGTTGAACAAAAATGCATGACATTGATCTGGAATGACTTTCAATGAACGAGAACTGATGTCATTTTTCGTTCCCAATTCGGAATCCGCTGTGGTCGAGTGGTTAGCGTCGGGGATTTCGAAACCGGGTGTCCCGGGTTCGATCCCCAGTCGCGGCACTACGGTCATGGTGGAGTGCCCTTGGGCAAGGCACATTTTCTAGCCTAGTACTGGTTTGTTTACCCAGGGATCATGAGTAATTAAATTTAATTGCGCGCTAAATGACCTTAGTTGTCGATGCGCCATAAAACAATATACATTCATTCGTTCCCAATTCATTACTCTACTTTAGGCAAGTACCTGGAAATGTAACATATTCATTTTCATGCAAACAAACTGACAAGACGTGAAACAGTTTCTTAAATATATCATAGTTATGCAGACACACTTTGATGCGTTTGCAGCGAACATCTTCTGAAAACAGTGTTGCAATAGGAGAATGTGTTCAAAATGAAAATTTCTCCTTCTGTTACAGCATTTTTAACCCTTTCAATAAATACGCTTTAATTGATAGAGGGTGTCTGGATGTTTTATATATGCAGATTTGTTTACTCCACTTTTAACAGATTTACAGTCATGTAACGGCGAATCGGGGTTTTAACTAGTAATGTTTGTCTGCCTAAATGGGTTTTAATTTCAATCAATAACTTTTATATTCATTTGTTGTTTAAAGAATAGGCTCAAATGGTGATGAGTTGCACTATATTGCAACACTTCATTTAAGTTTTTTTGAGATCCATAAACAGTGTTAAAACAATGAATACTAAAATGTAAATGTTACAATATATATATATAGGTGCTACCTATTTACGAAAAAAACCGCAAGATAATTATAAACAAGAATTAAAGAGCATACTTTGGCAATAAACAAAATTTTAAAAGTAATTGACTAGACAATAATAATGTTAATGTCATGTTACTTGCATTAACAAAACATATTTGGAACTCGTATTGCTGTCGTCTATAATTACGAACAGAAAATAATAAAGTAAAGACTTTCACAAAATCAAGGAATACATTTATAATGAACGAGGTTAAAACATGAGGGCCAAGATGATCCTTAATCGATCACCTGCATTATGGTAAAGAAGCAAATAGATCAGCCCTTTTCTGATGCCACCTGGCGACTGCCTTTTTCAACAAGTCAATATGACTGGAACAAATTATGTAAGGGGTCACATTTCTGCTAAACCCTTTCCCTATTAGAGACGGTTTCGGAGGCCTTTGCAACAGACGATTTAGGAAAAGATTGTCCCCAAGGAACAATTGCTCTTTATGAGAAAGTTATCCTTTTTTCCACAATGTTTGATAAATAATTATACTTTGAATGAGTGAGTCAATACCTCATGTATAGAAATTTGGGGTCTTTCATGTTGACATGTTAACCCTTTCCCTCATATAGATGCTTTCTGACGCCTCTGCAGCAGACACAACGAGCAATTTCTCCTTTTACAATGTTTTTCACTTTTAGTCATAAGTTATCCATTTAATTATAGAGATTTTCTATTTTTTGATAAAATATACTCAAAGTCGTCTGCTGCAGAATTGTTGTATGAGGGAAAGGGTTTTCTACTGTACAGATGCGTCAAAAGCGGTCTGTTTTTCTTTTCAACAATTCAACTTATGACGATGTTTTCAAATGGTCTGCTGGAAATGAATCCATGTTTGTGTTCGACTTAATTAATTTCTATTTTTTATTTATTATATTGTCTAAACCATTTATGGATGTATATTTGTGTTGATGTGTATGCTTTGGTTGGAAATAAAATACCTGTTCTGTTCTGTTCAGTTCAGTTCTGTTAATAATTTATTTTATGGATTACGTAGTCCTTATTATCAGCATCAACTCAACAAAAAAAGGGTTCTCACTTCTGTTAACATCGGGTGATCTTCCCTGTAAACTGTTAAAATCGGGTGCTCTCCCTTATTAAAACTCTGAACTGATTTTACTCTATTAACTTTGCTGTGTAGGAAAAGACAAAACTAAAATCAGAAAAATGTACTCAACTGACACGTGGTAAACCCTTTCCCACATACAACAACTCTGCAGCAGGTGACACATGAAAACATAAAGTCAAACAAACATGTGGAAAATCTTCATAAATGAATGAAACATAACTGAATTAAGATGAAAACATTGTGGAAAAAAAGAGAAATAGTTCGTTATGAGCATTTACTCATTTTTGTCACACTCGTCTGATGAATAGGTCTCATACATCGTCTGTATATAGAAAAGGGTTTACATTATTACAAATTGTATAACCATTTCCCACTTGCAGACGCATTCCAACGCATTTGCAGCAGACGACCTTTTGTAAACATTGTGGCAAAAGGAGAAATTGCTTATGATGAGTAATTTACCCTTTTGCCACAATATTGTCAACTCTATTTAATGATTAAACTCTCATTTATAGAGATATTTAACATTTTTGCCAATATGCTTTTAATATCGTCTGCTGCAGATTTGTCGTATGTAGGAAAGGAATAATGTGAAATTAGAGGCAGCTGTGTATGTGAAGGGTATGGGGTAGGTATCGTTTTACCGATAGTCGTGATTTTACCTTTGTGTTCAAGTAGCAATTTTCAGATTGTTATCTTGAATATTTGAAACGTCCAATAATGTATAGATCTTTATAACGAACCGAATCATACTGGACAACATTAATAGTGAACATATGATTTGTTTTTATTGTGGATTTACGCCGTTTTCAACAATAGTTCAGTTATATCACGCCGAGAGTTCACTTGTTCATGATCGCTGGGAAAACAAACCAGTACTGGGCTAGGAAATGTGCCTCGGTCAAGAGCACTCAATCTGGACCGCCGCGACTTGGGATCGAACCCGGACGCCCGATTACAAATCCCCGACCATAGCCACTCGGCAATGGCGGATTTTTATAGAACATATAAACCCATTACTTAAAGCTGTATTTGTCTCAGTGGTATAGTTGTTAGAGCGAGCGCCCTATGATCAGGATACCATGATTCGATTCCCGATCGGGTCATACCAAATACTTTAAAAATGGTAGTAATGACCGCCTTCCTTGGGACCGCCTTGGTGGTGTAGTGGAAGAGCGTCCGCATCGAGTGTGGGAGGTCGCGGGTTCGATTATCGGCCGGGTCATACCAAATACTTTAAAAAGTGTAGTCCCTCCATGGGACCGCCATATGATCAGGATACCAGGATTCGATTATCGGTCGAGTCATACCAAATACTTTAAAAATGGTAGTCCCTCCATGGGACCGCCTTGGTGGTGTAGTGGTAGAGCGTCCGCCTCCAGTGTGGGAGGTCGCGTGTTCGATCATCGACCAGGTCATACCAAAGACTTTTAAAATGGTAGTAATTGTTGCCCTGCTTGGTGCTCATGGTTGCGCGGTAAGCATTACGACTGACTGGCTGATGTCAGGATAAATGGACCAGTAGTACTGTTGCCCTGCTTGGTGCTCATGGTTGCGCGGTAAGTATTACGACTGACTGGCTGATGTCAGGATAAATGGACCAGTAGTACTGTTGCCCTGCTTGGTGCTCATGGTTGCGCGGTAGGCATTACGACTGACTGGCTGATGTCAGGATAAATGGACCAGTAGTACTGTTGCCCTGCTTGGTGCTCATGGTTGCGCGGTAAGTATTACGACTGACTGGCTGATGTCAGGATAAATGGACCAGTAGTACTGTTGCCCTGCTTGGTGCTCATGGTTGCGCGGTAAGCATTACGACTGACTGGCTGGTGTCAGGATAAATGGACCAGTAGTACTGTTGCCCTGCTTGGTGCTCATGGTTGCGCGGTAAGCATTACGACTGACTGGCTGGTGTCAGGATAAATGGACCAGTAGTACTGTTGCCCTGCTTGGTGCTCATGGTTGCGCGGTAGGCATTACGACTGACTGGCTGGTGTCAGGATAAATGGACCAATAGTACTGTTGCCCTGCTTGGTGTTCATGGTTGCGCGGTAGGCATTACGACTGACTGGCTGGTGTCAGGATAAATGGACCAGTAGTACTGTTGCCCTCCTTGGTGTTCATGGTTGCGCGGTAAGCATTACGACTGACTGGCTGGTGTCAGGATAAATGGACCAGTAGTACTGTTGCCCTGCTTGGTGCTCATGGTTGCGCGGTAAGCACTACGACTGACTGGCTGGTGTCAGGATAAATGGACCAGTAGTACTGTTGCCCTGCTTGGTGCTCATGGTTGCGCGGTAGGCATTACGACTGACTGGCTGGTGTCAGGATAAATGGACCAGTAGTACTGTTGCCCTGCTTGGTGTTCATGGTTGCGCGGTAAGCATTACGACTGACTGGCTGGTGTCAGGATAAATGGACCAGTAGTACTGTTGCCCTGCTTGGTGCTCATGGTTGCGCGGTAAGCATTACGACTGACTGGCTGGTGTCAGGATAAATGGACCAGTAGTACTGTTGCCCTGCTTGGTGCTCATGGTTGCGCGGTAGGCATTACGACTGACTGGCTGGTCTCAGGATAAATGGACCAGTAGTACTGTTGCCCTGCTTGGTGCTCATGGTTGCGCGGTAGGCATTACGACTGACTGGCTGGTGTCAGGATAAATGGACCAGTAGTACTGTTGCCCTGCTTGGTGTTCATGGTTGCGCGGTAGGCATTACGACTGACTGGCTGGTGTCAGGATAAATGGACCAGTAGTACTGTTGCCCTGCTTGGTGTTCATGGTTGCGCGGTAAGCATTACGACTGACTGGCTGGTGTCAGGATAAATGGACCAGTAGTACTGTTGCCCTGCTTGGTGCTCATGGTTGCGCGGTAGGCATTACGACTGACTGGCTGGTGTCAGGATAAATGGACCAGTAGTACTGTTGCCCTGCTTGGTGCTCACGGTTGCGCGGTAAGCATTACGACTGACTGGCTGGTGTCAGGATAAATGGACCAGTAGTACTGTTGCCCTGCTTGGTGCTCATAGTTGCGCGGTAGGCATTACGACTGACTGGCTGGTGTCAGGATAAATGGACCAGTAGTACTGTTGCCCTGCTTGGTGCTCATAGTTGCGCGGTAGGCATTACGACTGACTGGCTGGTGTCAGGATAAATGGACCAGTAGTACTGTTGCCCTGCTTGGTGCTCATAGTTGCGCCGTAGGCATTACGACTGACTGGCTGGAGTCAGGATAAATGGACCAGTAGTACTGTTGCCCTGCTTGGTGCTCATGGTTGCGCGGTAAGTATTACGACTGACTGGCTGGTGTCAGGATAAATGGACCAGTAGTACTGTTGCCCTGCTTGGTGCTCATGGTTGCGCGGTAGGCATTACGACTGTCTGGCTGATGTCAGGATAAATGGACCAGTAGTACTGGTAATTTACCCAGGAAACGCCGTGATATAACTGGCAAATTGCTGAAATCGGCGTAAGATACCAAACAATACCCTCCTTGGCGCTCAAGGTTGCGGGGAAAGAATTACGACTGATGCATCAGTGTCAGAATGAATAATACCGGAAGTATTGGTGATTTGTATTTTTATCATAACTTTTTAATAAGTACCATTTTCATGCTTTTTATACATGAATTTTATTATTTGTGTTATGTTTAGTTTGTTTTCGTCCATACTGATGTATGTGTTTAAATAAAGTCTTATGTCTTTTGACGACGAAACTGTACGTGTTCAATTTATTATCTTTTTATTGACTTTTTATACTTTTTATTTTTTTACTTTCTATTGACTTTTTACTTTTTATAGACTTTATATAGATTTTTTTATTGAATTTATATAGATTTTTATTGACTTTTTACATACTTCTTATTGACTTTTTATTGACTTTTTATAGACTGTTTATTGACATTTTATAGACTTTTTATAATTTGTTCACACAAATGGTGCGAGAACTGGTTAAGACTCCATGAAGCAGACATAGAGCGTGATTTAAACTGAAAGTTGTTTCACAATTTATGTAAAATCAATTAGATGAAACTAAAATGTCGCCTTAAAGATTTTGGTGACTATAACTATTTAACATTGAACACAATGGATATCAAATATAACCCAACGCGAAACGGTACACCCTGATGACGGCATGACGCTTAGATCTATATCGAACGCTCATCACAAAAATAAACAAACCTTCAGGCCCTAGAGACCAGCAAAGATCCATATCGTCTTGCGCAATCGTACCAACCGACCGACCAGGATCTTCTCTCTGTGATGTCTAGTCATCAAAACATCCAGAAATCCTCAAGAGAACGATTTTGACCGAACACTGATTGTGCAAGTATACAATCGGACCGTAACAAGTCATCACTGTTATTATATGGATAACCTCTATGAATGAAATAAAAGTTATTGAATAAAGTTGAGATGATTTTGAAAAGAGGAGAATTTGCTCAATATGTGCAATTTCTCCTTTTGCCACAATGTTTTCAAATATCGTCTGTTGCAGGGGCCTAAGAAAGCGTCTTTATGTTGGAAAGGGTGAACATCTGCACAGTTCAATATTCATGTTATATGGCCTTCATGGATAGAGTGCCAAAACATCTTACATTCATACTGTTGAACGCAGTAGTAACATTTGTTTAGAATAATGGAATTAATATGTGAGCCGTTCCACAAGAAAACCAACATTGTGGACTCTGCGTAATGCTTCGACCCAGATCAGCCTGTGCAGGCTAGTCCGGGCCGATATATTCAGTCTCAGGGGGATAGATGTATAGAGTAATGACTCCTGAAACAGAAAATCTACAGGAGACGAAAACGTATCTGTCCAGGTTAGCGTGGGCGGCATGCTTAGGCTGATCCGAATCGGTACTTTACGCAGAGTCCACAATGTTGGTTTTCTTGCGAGATGGCTCATATACGTTTTATCCTCGTGTCTTACATTGGATTTTATAAAGAAAAATGTTCTCAGAATAACTATTTATTCAATTAGTTCTTTTTTTTTCTTCTCCATTTCCCCCATAAAGTTATACATGTATTAGATAAAGAATGAACTATTGAGGGAAACTATATATACATTGTTCGAATCAAAATCTTAATAATTTAGTTTTTCTAATGTGAGCAAAGGTCTATAATGAGCGTAATTATTAAAATTATTGTGACAATGAATATCTACACGGAATTCCGAAAGGAAAATGAGCCGTCCCGCGAGAAAACCAACATTGTGGACTCTGCGTAAAGTGTCGACCCGGATTAGCATAAGCATGCCGCGCAGGCTTACCCGGATAGACACCTTTCGCCTCCTATGTTTTTTCTGTTTCAGGAATCATTACTCTATACCACTATCCCCATGAGACGGAATGTGTCGGCCCGGATAAGTCTGCTCGGACTGAGCAGGCCGATCTGGGTCGACACATTACGCAGAGGCCATACTGTTGGTTTTCTCGCGGGACGGTTCAATTTCTATTTCGGAATTCCGTGTACATGTTTATGTTCCCAATAAATTTAATAATTACGCTCATTATAAACCTTTGCTCACATTAGAAAAACTAAATCGTTGATATTTTGAATGGAACAATGTATATAATTATAATTATATACAGTGTTGGCTCGAATACTGGTCGTAGTTTAAAGACTATACCATTTTACAGACCATTTTGATAAATAAAGCCAGTGTTTATGGTGAGTTTGTGTTTTAAGGAATTTTACGTTAGTGTGAATATAATGTGTATCATTCCGTTCGGAATTTAATTGGTATTTACGTAATTTCGGATATTCACACGACGATAAGATCACGGGTATACATTTCATTGTCTCAACCATTTCTGTATGTATATTTGTGAATATCAACCATGAGATGTTTATGCTTAAGTTGAAAATAAAATTTCTGCTCTGGTCTGTTCTGTTCATGTAAGTATCCATTTTGAATAGATCCAAACGTTGATTGAGTGTTGATTAATTGGAGTAAAACGCCGGTTTCAACAGTTTTCCAGTCATATCACGGCGGTCAGTTCATCTACTCATATGTCTCCTGGCTATCTCACATCAGTACTCCACACAGCAGACTTTCCAAGCAACCGGCTGCTTTTCCACATAGACTATTAGCTCATTGGTGGAATACGAATGACGCTTGTCACAGATACTTAAGATCCCAACGTAAACACTCTTCTTCCCTAAAAAAAAGCATGCTCTTAACTTTATGAATAAAGAACTGAATTAGAATGGTCTGTAAAAGTATATTATGAACTTTACACATATCTTTTTAAACATTGTGGAAAAATTAGAAATTCTTCAAAACAGGCATTCTGTATATTTTGATAACCCAGGTTCTTTTCAACTCTGTAAACAAGCTATACTTCAATTTATACAGATGTTGTATTCTTTTCTCAGACAGTTTCTAAAACATTATATCAAGTGAATGTTACAATGTTTGTTATTCCACAAGGCAAAACCGCATCATCTCATATGTTATCTTCTTCGTGGTAAAGTGGTTAAAGCGGCCACCTTGGAAGCGGTAGATTAGGGTTCGATACCTTTTACCAACAAATGATATTAATGACTTCCCACCTCGACACTTAATTGATTGATTGATTGATTGATTGATTGATTGATTGGGGTTTAACGCCGTTTTTAACAATTTCTCAGTTATATCACGGCGGCCAGTACACCTACTCATGCATTTCCTGGTTTTCTCACACCAGTAATCCACACAACAATCTTCCCAAGCAACTGGCTGCTTTTCCACATAGACCTAGACACTTAAAGTTGTGGGTATAGCATTACGACTGATGGATCAGTGTTAGGATAAATAATACAGGTACATTTCAGAGGACTAGATAGATAAGAGGGAATGAAAAGGTCTTTTCCCCGACAATATTTCTCTTACTACTTAACCAAATCCTATGTTGTGGGTACTCAAAATAATCGTCTCAGTGAGACGATTCTTTTGAGTACCCACAACATAGTGTTTGAATGTTAAATACGGATTTTAGAACATGAAAAATGCACCATATCTGGAGCTCTGCGGTAATACTGGTAATGTATCCATGGAAACGCATTGATGTCACTCAACTACTGTTGATAGCGACGTTAATCACGACGGAAACAAACTGGAGTCCTGGTATAAGAAAGACAGGCAACACGTGGGTAGATGAATCTGACGCCGTGATGAATGACGGAATAGTTGTTGAAAACGGCGTTAAATACCAATCAGTCAACTTTCTTGAACACACCAACAAAGAGAGCTGCTAAACAAGCCACTTGTGAGAATAACACGTTTTGCTGAAGCGAAATTGGTACACTTTATTCTTTCAGAAACACAGAGAAATATGGCGTTATCAAAGCCAGGCGTTGACCAAAGAACGGTCTCTACAAAATTAAAATCTACAACCCTAAGACAGACTTTAAGGAATACAAAGCACCCAAGGTTTATAAGCCTCCCCCTTACAAAGATCCCCTCAGGGAAAAACCAAGAGAATACAAGGGACATGTAAGTCTGTATTTAACCCTTTCCCACATACATCGATTCTGCAGCAGACGAGTTCTCATGACAATGTTTAAAAAAAAGGTCCGATGCAGAGGAGATTAACCCTTTCCCTCATATGACAATTCTGCAGCAGACGACTTTGAACGTATTTTGTCAAAACATAGAAAATCTCCATAATTGAATGGATAACCTATGACTAAAAGTGGAAAACATTGTGGCAAAAGGAGAAATTGCACGTTCTGTGCAATTTCTTCTTTTGTCACTATGTTTTCAAAATGCCGTCTGCTGCAGAGGGCGCCAGAAAGCGTCTATATGAGGGAAAGGGTTAAATATTACGAAGTCAAATTTGCTTGGGTTACTTGACGGATGTTTACATTGGGGCCAGTCATTATAGCAAAGGGTTGAAATCATTCTTTGATTAGGTTAATTGAACGGATCGTCTTTACGTATACCTTTATCTATTACAGTTTGTAACGGATCGTCTTTACGTATACCTTTTATCTATTACAGTTTGTAACGGATCGTCTTTACGTATACCTTTTATCTATTACAGTTTGTAACGGATCGTCTTTACGTATACCTTTTATCTATTACAGTTTGTAACGGATCGTCTTTACGTATACCTTTTATCTATAACAGTTAGTAACGGATCATCTTTATGTATACCTTTTATCTATTACAGTTTGTAACGGATCGTCTTTACGTATACCTTTTATCTATTACAGTTAGTAACGGATCATCTTTATGTATACCTTTTATCTATTACAGTTTGAGATCCCTGAATACAAACCTTATATACCTAAACCAGTCAACCAGGAATACAGGGAGTACAAGGGTCCATGTGTTGACCCCTTAACGGGGAAATCCTACAAAAAGGGTCGACAAAAGGACCGAACGCCAACGCCGGAAGAAGAGGTAAAGTTTAAATAGTTGTAGTAGTTAAAACACAGGGATCAATACTCATTTCGGATTTGTCTGGAGTTCCTTCCCCTTTCGCTTTCATAACGCAGGGAACCAGATTCAGTTTGGAAATCCTTCCACTTCATTATCAAAACGCAGTGAACCGGACTAATTTCGGATGCTTCATTATAGGTCAAACTACACTAAATACATCCGCTGACTTGCTACTATAGTCCCTAAAAAACCTTTGTTTGCGTATAAATGAGTGTATACCATCACCAGAATGTATTGAATATTTGACATTGAGTTTAAATGCATCGTGAATGTGTATTAGAGGATGCACTGGAAATGATTGATCACTTTTAGTATTTTGACCTTGTTTGAAAATGAAAGTACAGAATGCTAAACACCGGTTTTGTCCGGCCCCTATTTGGTCCAAAATGACGGGTTACCATTTTCGCCTGGTGAGTTCTGTCTTGCAAAATGCATGACCCCACATTTTCTTTTGATTGTTTTAAAGCTAGGAGGTAACTCTTTTTAATGATATATGGTGTTCTACATGAGAAACGCTTAGCAAGTGTGACAATTGAGGACTGAAACAGGTCGATTCACGTGGAAACAAAGAAGGATTTTTTTTGGTGTATTGTAACCTCTAGCCAAGATCAATTCTTATCCTGCAATCACGGTTTATATCAACATTATTCAGCTAGTGATGCTATGTTATGATAAAACACTTTTACCCATATACAGACGTTTTCTGGCACCTCTGCAGCAGACGACTTTTTAAAACATAGTGGCAAAGAATGAATTGCTCACAGTGGCAACATAATGTCAAAACCCTTTGTTAACTGATTGATTCCTTTTTTTATCAACACTGCTCTATGCATGCGAGGTAAGTGGGTTCTCAAAGTCAAAGACAATCGAACAAGATGACATGCAATTCCTAAAATATATATATAGCGCGTAACGCAATCTAGTAATATAGGTACTTGTGGGGTGTAACTGGTAAGAAGCCTCCGTTGAACCTGATCACCCAAACCTTTTAGGCCTCCGTCAGCATAAAACAGTTCTTTAATTTATGCAAATGAATACCTAAATGAATACCTAAATGAATACCTAAATGAATACCTAAATGAATACCTAAATGATAAGGGAATGCTGAAACTGAAAGCATATAAAAACACTCACCTCTTTGACTTCTCATCTCAATGAAACATTGCAGGAGAAATGCTACTTCATCATTTCAACGTGGACTTTTCTAGAGTAACGCGACCGGATCCGATTCCGTGTTGGTGTTACACGCTGTACCGCTTCCGTGGTGGTTTTACACGCTATACCACTTCCGATGTGGTGTTACACGCTATACCACTTCCGTGGTGGTTTTACACGCTATACCACTTCCGATGTGGTGTTACACGCTGTACCGCTTCCGTGGTGGTTTTACACGCTATACCACTTCCGATGTGGTGTTACACGCTGTACCACTTCCGAGGTGGTGCTACACGCTATACCACTCTCGTGGTGGTGTTACACGCTATACCACTTCCGAGGTTGTGCTACACGCTATACCACTTTCGTGGTAATGTTACACGCTATACCACTTTCGTGGTGGTGTTACACGCTTTACCACTTCCGATGTGGTGTTACACGCTATACCACTTCCGAGGTGGTGCTACACGCTATACCACTTTCGTGGTGATGTTACACGCTATACTACTTCTTTGGTAGTGCTACACGCTATACCACTTTCGTGGTGGTGTTAGACGCTATACCACTTCCGAGGTGGTGCTACACGCTATACCACTTCCGAGTTGATGCTACACGCTGTACCACTTTCGTGGTGGTGTTACACGCTATACCACTTCCGTGGTGGTGATATACGCTGTACCACTTTCGTGGTGGTGTTACAGGCTATACCACTTCCGTGGTGGTGCTACACGCTATACCACTTCCGTGGTGGTGCTACACGCTATACCACTTCCGTGGTGGTGTTACACGATATGCCACTTTCGTGGTGGTGTACTCTATACCACTTCCGTGGTGATGTTACACGCTGTACCGCTTCCGTGGTGATATTACACCCTGTACCACTTTATCTTTATGTATGCATACACATAAGCAGTTTACAAACTGCCATTCGCAGTAGAACTTGAAAACATATTGGAAAAAGCGTGAAATAATCTCTATAAATGAAAATTAAAAATCTTAAAACATTGAATACATTGTGGCATGTGGAGAAATGAACAATTTCTCCTGTGCCAATAATGTTTTCAAAAATCCTCTGCTGCTGAGGCGTCAGGAAGCGTCTGTATGTGGGACAATGTTTTTTTGTAAATAGCTGAATGAATGGACACGGCCCAAAAAGCTCTTTCCAAAAAAAACAAATACTTTCCTAATTTATGTTTGTTAAACTTTTTTCTCTATTTCAGGTTCCAGAAGTAGCCAAGAAGCCCGTACCAAAAGTGTATATATCATTTAACAGGTTCGGTAAAACACCTGGCAGTACAACACGAACCATTCAAATGACTAAAAACCTCGAGTTTTGAAGACAAACTGAGCCGCATTTTTGTTTGTGGGAGGGGGGGGGGGGGGGGGGGGGGGGGGGGGGGGGGGGGGGGGGGCATTAATGCATCTGCGTACAGTTATGATTCATATGAGACTTTGAATACTCACTTTGCTTTCACTATCCGTAATCTGGGGCCGTATTCACAAAGCTCCTAAGTTCTTTCCTTAGGAAATTCCTTAAATACCCGATGTGGCATTAATGCATCTGCGTACAGTTATGATTCATATGAGACTTTGAATACTCACTTTGCTTTCACTATCCGTAATCTGGGGCCGTATTCACAAAGCTCCTAAGTTATTTCCTTAGGAAATTCCTTAAATACCCGATGTTCCCCTTAGCTGAGGAAATTCCTTAGAAATAAGGAGAAAATGGTGAAACTTGAGGGAAATCTCCGTATTTAAGGAATATTTTTTTCCTTAGGAGCTTTGTGAATACGGCCCCTGATCCTTTACTATATACGAGGGGTGATCCAACAGTAATAGGACTTTCTTAGTAGCTTTTGTATTAAATGTCAGGGGCGTAGCTTTGCAATAATCAATGTGTAGGCCGTCTCGTGAGAAAATCAACATTGTGGATTCTGCGTAAAGTATCGACCCGGATCAGCCTAAGCATGCCACACAGGCCTACCCGGATAGACACTTTTCGCCTCCTGTGGGTTTTATGTTTCCTGAATAACTACGCTATACATCTATCCCCCTAAGACGGAATGTGTCGGCCGGATACATTTCGCAGATGTCTACCGCAGCTGCTGTATTTTGGGGCATTTTAACAAAAAATGTGTAGGCACGTGCCTACAGTGCCGAAAGGGAGCTACGTCCCTGAATGTTACACATTGATAACATTCATACTACATATATGTATTTTTGTTTTTGCTCTACTATACTTCAGAATGACGTTAATACCGTGGACCGCCCCCGTGGTATTTACAATTTTCATAATTTCATAATCTCACAGAAATTTTATCTTTTAATCAATTATTTAAAGATGTGTCATGTATGTAAGAGAGATATGGAATTTTGATAAAAATCATGTTTATTTGCTCAAGGTTTAATTTGTTAGGAAATTATAACAAAAGTCCTATTACTTGTGGATCACTCATCGTACAAATACCACATTGTACCTTTTCCCATGCACAGGCTCATAAATATTGTGTTTCAATGATGTACATGCAGTAGTAATGTGTAGATTATCTATACACATTGTTACCAAGTGTTTTGGCTTGTGGTCCGGCAATGGTGTTTTCCATGCGATGACCGTTATCAATGAAGTTAAATATAATTTTCAACATCTGAGCATAAAAGAAAGCGAAATCAAAAACGATGTTCGTCAACAATTAAACTGTTATAAAACTGACCGAGAAAACAAAAAGTGTTAACCCACATTAAATTAAAATAAAAATAAAAGTCAACTTTTAAAACGGTTTGCAATTTGTCCATTTTAGATATGGTAAATCAAAGATACTAGCTGATCGTTTATTATTTATGACGAGGGTAAAAAAAATCAAAATGAACGAAAAATTACAGTATACCATCTGCTAGTGTTTATCCTCAATACAGTATACTATCTGCTAGTGTTTACCCTCAATTCAGTATACTATCCGTTAGTGTTTGCCCTCAATACAGTATACCGTCTGCTAGTATATATCCTAAATACAGTATACGATCTGCTAGTGTTTGCTCTCAATACAGTATACCATCCGTTAGTGTTTACCCTCAATACAGTATACCATTTGCTAGTGTTTATCTTCAATACAGTATACCATTTGCTAGTGTTTACCCTCAATACAGTATACCATCTGCTAGTGTTTGCCTGCAATACAGTATACCATTTGCTAGTGTTTGCCCTCAATACAGTATACCGTCTGTTAGTATTTATCCTAAATACAGTATACCATCTGCTGGTGTTTGCTCTCAATACAGTATACCATCCGTTAGTGTTTATCCTCAATACAGTATAATATTTGCTAGTGTTTATCCTCAATACAGTATACCATCTGCTAGTGTTTATCCTCAATACAGTATACCATCTGCTAGTGTTTGCTCTAAATACAGTAAACCATTGCTAGTGTTTGCCCTCATTACAGTATACCATCTGCTAGTGTTTATCCTAAATGCAGTATACCATCTGCTAGTGTTTGCTCTCAATACAGTATACCATCCGTTAGTGTTTATCCTCAATACAGTATAATATTTGCTAGTGTTTATCCTCGATACAGTATACCATCTGCTAGTGTTTATCCTCAATACAGTATACCATCTGCTAGTGTTTGCTCTCAATACAGTAAACCATTTGCTAGTGTTTGCCCTCATTACAGTATACCATCTGCTAGTGTGTATCCTCAATACAGTGTAGCATCTGCTAGTGTTTGCTCTCAATACAGTAAACCATTTGTTAGTGTTTGCCCTCAATACAGTATACAATCTGCTAGTGTTTGCCCTCAATACAGTATACCATTTTCCACTGTTTGCCCTCAATACAGTATACCATTTGTTAGTGTTTGCACTCAATACAGTATACCATCTGCTAGTGTTTATCCTCAATACAGTATACCATCTGCTAGTGTTTACCCTCAATACAGTATACCATCCGTTAGTGTTTGCCCTCAATACAGTATACCATCCGTTAGTGTTTGCCCTCAATACAGTATACCATTTGTTAGTGTTTGCCCTCAATACAGTATACCATTTGCTAGTGTTTGCCCTCAATATAGTATACCATCCGTTAGTGTTTGCCCTCAATACAGTATACCATTTACTAGTGTTTGCTCTCAATACAGTTTGCCATTTGTTAGTGTTTGCCCTCAATACAGTATACCATCCATTAGTGTTTGCCCTCAATACAGTATACCATCCGTTAGTGTTTGCCCTCAGTACAGTATACCATGTGTTAGTGTTTGCCCTCAATACAGTATACCATTTGCTAGTGTTTGCCCTCAATACAGTATACCATCCGAAGTGTTTGCCCCAAATACAGTATACCATCCGTTAGTGTTTGCCCTCAATACAGTATACCATCCGTTAGTGTTTGCCCTCAATACAGTATACCATTTGCAAGTGTTTGCTCTCAATACAGTATACCATTTGCTAGTGTGTGCCCTCAATTTACAAACATGAAGGTCGGATATCGTATGTCATGGCTCATAGGAACCAGAGACGTTGAACCGGTTATCCTGTACATTACACATACTGTCAAACCTGTGTTAAAGACCATCTTGGAATAGCAATTCCCTGGATATAGCGACCACACTTCTGGATTCCCAATTATTCATTGTTTGCATAAATGACCCTGCAAATAAAGACCACATGTGAACAAAGACCATTTTGTCGCCTTCCCATGGATTGTTCCTGTCATTTACACATCAACAGCAAATTGTCTTGATTCATGTAATATGAACTGTACGTGACTTCGTGCAAAAGTGAAATATAAATCAGAATTGACTGGTCCTTTCCAAAAGGCTGTCACTATAATTAATAATCACTTATATGTATTTACTTGTGGCTCTTTTTAGTCAAATATCTTTCATACAGCAAATGGTCTTGATTTATGTTGCATTACTGTAAGTGATTTCGTGCTAAAGAGCATTATAAGACAGCATTGACTGGTTCTTTCCAAAATGCTGTCACTATGATAAACAACCACTTCACTTTATTTATTTTTGAATTGTATCGTGTGGCTCCATTAAGTCAAAGATCATCTTCGTTTGAATAATATAGACCAATTTGGTCAATGGCAATAATCTCTTTGTCTGTGCAATCTTTTCTTTTCGCGAATCACATGTTTTTCTTTATAAAACATTTCATTATTACGAACGTTGACCAATATATACGTATCTGTTTTAACGTTATGTCTGTCAGTTGAAGTTCGTTAGGTTTACCTGTTACCTTTGGATTAAACTGCATTTAACAAATATTTAAACAAAGCATTTAATTTAATAAAGTACTGTCAAGTTCAAAATAGAAAGTATTAATAAATCTATGTATATATATTTCGGAAGGTTATTCTATTTGCGATGACGCAATACAACTTGTTGCTGTACCCTAACATATTTGTACTGTGTACCTTTTTCATTTGATATACCAAATACTATTTATCTGACATATTGTATAGTTATATATTTATTTACTTTTGTCTCAGCCATATTCTTCCACTTGTAAATGGCCATAGACAAATTGTGTCGATATTTGCCAATAAAGGATTGAATTGAAAAAAATATATCAACTGGCTGCTTTTCCACATAGACTGTTAGCCCATTGGTGAAAGACGAATGACGCTTGTCACAGTGACTTTTGTCAAACGTCGGAAAGAATGTTTGCCGAACTCAAAGTTTGAACTCAAAACCCCTGGATTAACAACCCGCGTAGCATACATTATAATTATTCGAATTGAGTCCAGTTTGAGGGGAAACCCCAGAAAAAAAGACCGATTTATAGAGTCGTCTCATTACTAAGGTTTTGGAAGTCTTCCGTATAACGTAAACTACTTTTTAAATTTGATACATATGTTTTGACGTATTTCAAAATTGTGTGTATATAAAAATTTTAAAAAAAGCTAGATGTAATTAATTTTACAGTTAATATTGTTACCCGTTTGTATATACCTTCGTTCGAGTCTACGCTTGAACACTGAACATCCGTTCGTGCAAGCGAACAAAAGCTGCTTTAGAAGGACAGTAATATACGATCCCCAAATCTCATTGAAGTCAGACCTAAATTATTCGCTGTATGTATGATGGATTTGACCACAGCATAAAATACGTCTCGAATTGACCCTATACATTTAAATAATATAGTTATTAAAACCTTGACCAAGTTGCCAGAAGAAGTGATTTAAACAAAAAAATGTAAACAATTCTTAAAATCTTGTCCATGAAGCACTGGAAGAACAATGTTATCAAATTTGTGCCCGATTTTTATAGACCGGAAGCGGAATCAAAACAAATTGAGAAAACGGATCAGAGAGGCCATACGTCTATATAGATATTAACAGGTAAAAGGTATATAATCGAGAACAATCGGCAAACACCGCTTCTTCTATCTCGTTTACTAATATTTCGACTGATGATACCTAACAATTTTGTGCGCGACAATTTGATTGGCTCATGCAAAGGTCAATCGGAGACGACCTGTTACGGGCTGTCATCAGATATATACAAACGTTTACCACTGCAGCGACAATATGTCCGGTTTTAACGAGATTGACGATCCCCCCTATTACATACCTATCTACTCATTTAGTTGACCTCATATTTCACTATATGTGGATACATATTCTCAGGACTATATGACACGATATTTATGCATACGACAATGATTGTTAGAACATTTTTCTTCCCTTCATAATTCATTTCCGGATTTTTCTTTTTGTAAATATGTGCAAGCTTTCTTCTTTCATTTCTTTATTAATCTTAAGTTTAGCCTTTTCGTGTAATTGTCAACAACATTTCCAAACTGAGAACGGAATAAATGTCTTCTAAAACATACTCATGCTGAAACATATACATCTGTTATGATATATATTTAAGACATTCAAAATATGCAGGTTGAATTTTAGGGAATGGCCTTTCATAAGTTGAGAGACCTTTTAGCCAGACTCGTTTGCCTATATATAATTGTTAAAACTATGTATAAAGTATGTATGTTTGTAAAAAATAACGTTTTGATTTTCGACAATAAAACATGTTTTTTAAACTGACTATATATGGATACGCCATTAAAAAGACAATAAATATAACCGCTCCTAACCAATCATGCATTTTCAGTATTCGTTCATCATACATGAACTACTTAAACAAGCAGAAGTAATGGTTGCCCTCAGGGTTACGGGGTAAGCCTTATGACTAACTGGCTGCCCACAGGGTTACGGGGTAAGCCTTATGACTAACTGGCTGCCCTCAGGATTACGGGGTAAGCCTTATGACTGACTGGCTGTTGTCAGGATAAACGGACCAGTAGTAACTTACCCTGGAAACGGCATATAGGTCACGATGGTGTAATGGTAGACCGTCGACCTCGGGGGCTCTCGCACGAGTTACACTTGCAGTGTAATACCAGAGATAAGGACTGTAATAAGATGGTCTTGTGATTGGTATGTTTTAGCATTGCATTCGATTTTAACCCTTTCCCACATAGAACAAATATGCAGCAGTATACTTGCAGCAGACGACCTTGAAATCACATTGGCAAACAGATGACAGATCTCTATAAATGAAAGATATATTATTGAAAAGAGTTGAAAACATTGTGGCAAAGTGAGAAATTTACCCGTTTTGAGCAATTTCTCCTTTTGTCACGATATTTTCAAAAGTCGTCTGCTGCAGGGGCGTCAGAAAGCGTCTGTATGTGGGAAACGATTAAGCCAGTTGAAAGTTTGAACACCTCAACCTCTAGGACTATTTTATAAAGCGTATTGACGAAGTGATATAACTGGAACACCTCAACCTCTAGGACTATTTTATAAAGCGTATTGACGAAGTGATATAACTGGAACACCTCAACCTCTAGGACTATTTTATAAAGCGTATTGACGAAGTGATATAACTGGAACACCTCAACCTCTAGGACTATTTTATAAAGCGTATTGACGAAGTGATATAACTGGAACACCTCAACCTCTAGGACTATTTTATAAAGCGTATTGACGAAGTGATATAACTGGAACACCTCAACCTCTAGGACTATTTTATAAAGCGTATTGACGAAGTGATATAACTGGAACACCTCAACCTCTAGGACTATTTTATAAAGCGTATTGACGAAGTGATATAACTGGAACACCTCAACCTCTAGGACTATTTTATAAAGCGTATTGCCGAAGTGATATAACTGGAACACCTCAACCTCTAGGACTATTTTATAAAGCGTATTGACGAAGTGATATAACTGGAACACCTCAACCTCTAGGACTATTTTATAAAGCGTATTGACGAAGTGATATAACTGGAACACCTCAACCTCTAGGACTATTTTATAAAGCGTAATGACGAAGTGATATAACTGAAACACCTCAACCTCTAGGACTATTTTATAAAGCGTATTGACGAATTGATATAACTGGAACACCTCAACTTCTAGGACTATTTTATAAAGCGTATTGACGAAGTGATATAACTGGAACACCGTTACGATTAGTTTAAACCTTTTTACTTTATATCGCTTTCGAAACAAGCTATTAAGCTTATATTAATCACGCTCGACTCTCTTCTTCCTGGAGATATATAGATTACTAGTACTCGAGCCGTGTTGGTGTGGGAAAATAATACCCAAAGGCAGAAGTCGCGCATCACGGGATTCGAACCGAGACGTTTGGAACGAGAGGCCGACATAATATGAGCCGTTCCACGAGAAAACCAACATTATTGACTCTGCGTAATGTATCGATCCAGATCAGCCTGCACAGTCCGCGCAGGCTAATCCGGACCGACACATTCCGTCTCAGGGCGATAGAGGTAAAGAGATTAATGATTCCTGAAACAGAAAATCTACAGGTTGCGAAAAGTATCTATCCGGGTAGGCCTGTGCGGCATGCTTAGGCTGATCCGTGTCGATGCATTACGCAGAGTCAATAATGCTGGTTTTCTCGTGGAACGGCTCATATATATATATATATACCATTGCACCAATATATTCACACATATTTACGCCACTTTTAACAATGTTAAGTTATACCACGGTGTGTCCTGTGTAATTTTACCAGTACTGCTGGCACATTTATCCTGACACAAGCTATTCAGTCATTATGCTACCCCTACAATAATGACCGCCAGGAAGAAAACCTTAACACGTTAAAATATTTACAATCAACAAACAACTCGGATAATACGAAACACACACTAGTATGTAAGTAAGTATTTGACCGCGTCATGTGAAATGACAAGGGGATCACCGTAAAATCAATGGAAAGGGTCAGGAAGTTACCTATACATGATCTATATTTCAAATTGAAATAATTCAACTAAATGCCTTAACATTTCGAACTTGCAGTCGTATCAAAGATTCCTGCGTAGACCTGGCCTAAACTAAATAGAAATTTATAGATTAATTATATCTAGTTTACAATCTAAGTTTAAAGGTCAGAATTTTTGCTTTTTCACCTGATCTCAATTGTTATTCCGTTCAGTAATTGAGTATTAAGCTTTCATGAACATTCCTACAATCATGATCGTTTGTTTTTTTACGCCGCTTTCAACAATGATTCAGCTATATCACGACATACATGTTCCTTGGTTAGTTACCAGAACTTCTGGTCCATTTATCCTGACACCAGCCAGTCAGTCGTGATGCGGACCCCGCAACCCAGAGCGCCAATGAGGACAGCCACTGCTACCATTTTTAAAGTATTGGGTTTGACCCGACTGGGAAACGATCCCAGGGACCGTCCGCAACCGAGGCGGTCCTACCCTACAAACATGAACACTTCGATCCCCGGGACTGTTCGCAACCGAGGCGGTCCTACCCTACAATCATGACAACTTCGATCCCGGGACCGTCCGCAACCAAGGCGGTCCTACCATACAATCATGACAACTTCGATCTCGCGACCGTCCGCAACCAAGGCGGTCCTACCATACAATCATGACAACTTCGATCCCCGGGATCGTCCGCAACCAAGGCGGTCCTACAATACAATCATGACAACTTCGATCCCGCGACCGTCCGCAACAGAGGCGGTCCTACCAAACAATCATGACAACTTCGATCCCCGGGATCGTCCGCAACCGAGGCGATCCTACCCTACAATCATGACAACTTCGATCCGTTAGCATGGAGGTATTTGTCTCATAAAAGTCAATCATATATATATATGTATATGCGTAATGTAGATTCAGATCACTACTGGCATCAATGAATTCCGATCAGAAGCTGTTCTGTTCACTCGTTAGTCACAACATCAGCAGTAACATTGGGCAGGATGAATGTATACGGTAGATGTGAATATACGCCTAAACCATCTGACGACAAACTGGAAAGAGTCGGCTTGAAATTTGGCAGTGAACGAGTTCTAGTATATACATATGAGACATCTCGCGAGAAAACCAACATTGTGGTCTCTGCGTAAAGTATCGACCGGGATCAGTCTAAGCATGCCGCGAAGGCGTTCCCGGATAGACTCTTTTCGCCTCCTGTGGATTTTCTGTTTCAGGAATCATTACTCTATACATCTATCTCCCTGAGACGGAATGTGTCGGCCCGGATCAGTCTGCGCGGACAGCGTAGGATGTTCTGGTCGATACATTACGCAGATTCCATTTTGTTGGTTTTCTCGCGGGACGGCTCATATTTCTTTCTGTAGAGCGTTGTAGATTTAAAGGCATAGCCGCTATGACTTGTTCAATCATTTAAAGAAAGTGTTGATCCAAGGACTTAAAAATATTAACCTGATAAAATGATTGCAGGCGGTGGTGCACAATATTTAGATAAGCCATTCCACGAGAAATTCAACATTGTGGACTCCGCGTAATGTATCGACACAGATCAGTCTAAGCATGCCGCAGAGACTAGCCCGGACGGACACGTTTCGCTCCCTGTGGATTTTCTGTTTCAGGAATAATTACTCTATACCTCTATCCCCCTGAAACGGAATGTGTCGTCTTGGATTAGCCTGTGCGGACTGCACAGGATGATCTGGGTCGATTCATTACGCAGAGGCCATAATGTTGGTTTTCTCGTGAAACGGCTGATTTCGTAACCTTCAGAAATGTTTGACAAATGAAATCCTGATAAGTATACAAATTTGTTAAGCATGATAAGAATTGCTTTCGTCCATGTATTTGTATATTTATCCAGGAAACATTCGAAATATTTGTTAAGAGTCTCATTCAGGTTGCAATATCATACAAATCCGCATTGATTTAAAACCTCTGAATGTCGGTTAATGTATCGCATTAATAATCGATCTGTGTATGATACAGGTACTTCATTTGACAAAACAAGTGCACTTGAACATTACGTTATCTGTCTATCGAATATGGCATACCATATGGGCCGTTCCGCCAGAAAACCAATATTGTGGACATCGCATTAATCATCGATCTTCGTGTATAACAGGTACTTCATTTGACAAAATCAAAATAAGTGCACTTGGTCATTACGTTATCTGTATATCAAATGTGGCATACCATCCTCACAGAACAACCCAGTTATGTTTGGATTATACACAATGTCAATCAGATTTTCAGATTTGATCATGTATGGGCTGTTCCACCAGAAAACCAACAAGTATCGACCCAGATCAGCCTAAGCCTGTCGCACAGGCTAACCCGGATGGACACCTTTCGCCTCCTGTGGATTTTCTGTTTCATGAATCATAACTCTATACTTATATACCCCTGTGACGGAATGTGTCGGCCCGGATTAGTCTGTGTGAACTGCGCAGGCTGATCTGGGTCGATACATTACGCAGAGTCCATAATGTTGGTTTTCTCTTCGAACGGCTCATATCAATACGAAGATATGATTTACATTATCAACTGCCCTCTTGGTGTTTTAAAGTTAACCCTTTCCCACCTGCAGACGCATTTTGACGCAATAGAAGCAAACGACTTTTGAAAACATTGTGGCCAAAGATGAAATTGCGTGTATGGTGTTATACGCATACAACATGTTACATTGTAGTTTTTTTGTGTATGGTGTTATACGCACACCACAGGTAGTTTGTTTGTGTATAGTGTTATACGCACACCACAGGTAGTTTGTTTGTGTATAGTGTTATACGCACACCACAGGTAGTTTGTTGTGTATAGTGTTATACGCACACCACATGTAGTTTGTTTGTATATAGTGTTATACGCACACCACAGGTAGTTTGTTTGTGTATAGTGTTATACGCACACCACAGGTAGTTTGTTGTGTATATTGTTATACGCACACCACAGGTAGTTTGTTTGTGTATAGTGTTATACGCACACCACAGGTAGTTTGTTTGTGTATAGTGTTATACGCACACCACAGGTAGTTTGTTGTGTAAAGTGATATACGCACACCACAGGTATTTTTTGTGTGTATAGTGTTATAGGCACACCACAGGTAGTTTGTTTGTGTATAGTGTTATACGCACACCACAGGTAGTTTGTTTGTGTATAGTGTTATACGCACACCACAGGTAGTTTGTTTGTGTATAGTGTTATACGCACACCACAGGTATTTTTTGTGTGTATAGTGTTATACGCACACTACAGGTAGTTTGTTGTGTATATTGTTATACGCACACCACAGGTAGTTTGTTTGTGTATAGTGATATACGCACACCACATGTAGTTTGTTGTGTATAGTGTTATACGCACACAACAGGTAGTTTTTGTGTGTGTATGGTGTGACACGCACACCACAGGTAGTTTGTTTGTTTGTATGGTGTTATACGCATATCACAGGTAGTTTGTTTGTTTGTATGGTGTTACACGCACACCATAGGTAGTGTGTTTGTTTGTATGGTGTTACACGCACACCACAGGTAGTTTGTGTGTGTATATGGTGTTATACTCATACCACAGGTAGTTTGTTTGTTTGTATGGTGTTATACGCATATAACAGGTAGTTTGTATGGTGTTATATGCATACCACAGGTAGTTTGTTTGTTTGTATGGTGTTATACGCGTACAACAGGTAGTTTGTTTGTTTTTATGGTGTTATACGCATACTACATGAAGTTTGTTTGTTTTGTATGGTGTTATACGCGTACCACAGGTAGTTTGTTTGTTTGCATGATGTTATACGCATACCACAGGTAGTTTGTTTGTTTGTATGGTGTAATACACATGCCACAGGTAGTTTGTTTGTTTGTATGGTGTTATATGCATACCACAGTTAGTTTGTTGTTTGTATGGTGTTATACGCATACAACAGGTGGTGTATTTGTGTATATTATGTATTACGCATATCACAGGTAGTTTGTTATACGCAGCTTTCAACACTTTCAGTTATAGTACAGCGTTACCTGTGTAAGTTACCAGTGCAACTGGTTCATTTATCCTGATACCAGCAAACCAGTCGTTAAGTTAAACCCACACACCTGAGCGCCATAGAGAGAAAGCAATAACTAGACTTGTTTTAACCTCGTTGGTATGCCCCGACCGGGGATCGAATCAGCGAACTCCCGGGCCGCGGCCACCGCTATACCACCACACTACATACTACCGAGTAGGTTGATGTACATTGCAGCAGTGTTTGTAGTTGTAGTTCATGAAGTTTATAATGGACAACCTTGCTACAGACTTATTGATCGAGGAAAAAAAAGACAAAAAGGCATTGTTTATAAATAATCATTTCCAAACCCTTGAATAGATGATGTGTATGAGCCTTGAACACGAATTGTAAATGGGATATATTATAATTTACAATGAACACTACCCTTCTCACATAATGTTGTTCTTTTCAAAATCTACATTAATTTTTGTTTCACTTTAAGTATAACGTGAATCTTTAACCCTTTCTCAACCACAACATATATATAGCAAACGCCTTTGAAAATAGGATAAACATGGAAAACTATCTATATTAGTTTAAACTTATTTATTTTACATCGATTGCGAAACAAGCCCTTGGCTTAGATTAATCACTCTCGATGTCTGCTTCCTGGATGGAGACTTAACCAGTACTCGCGCAGTTTGTGTGGAAAAATCCCAAAGTCAGGACCCGCTCATCACGGGACTCAAACCAGCGACCTTTGATACGAGAGGCCGACGCTCTACCTCTGCACCACTGTCTTCCACAATCTATACTATAGATGAAGGTATAATTAATGAATATGTGGCAAAAGGAGGAATTGCTCACCCTTTCTCCAGTTGACACACTGTTTTCAAATGTCGTCTACTGCAGAGTTGTCAGGACGCGTCTATATTTGAGAAAAGGTAAATGAAGTAAAAATGTTGGCAACCAAAACGGTTGAGTTGAACCGTGGCTGTACTTAATCCTTTCCATATACAGAGACCCTTTCTGACGACGATGAAGAAGACGACTTTTGAAAGAATGTGACAAAAGAACAAATTACTCATGATGAGCAAATTCTCCTTTTACCACAATGTTTTCCACTTTTAGTCATTGAGTATCCTTTCGATTATAGAGATTTTCCATGTTTTGACACAATATGTTCAAAGTCGTCTGCTGCATATTTCTTGTATGTGGGAAAGGGTTGAACGGAGTCGATGGATAACGATAATTGAGGGGTATATTCAAATCTAAAACTAGCTTTATTTCAACACCGGGAGTGGATATAAAAACAATTAAAAGGTTGATCACTGTTTTAAGGTATGTGTAAAACCATTTGATAGTTTATTTATCGTTTACAATGGTCTAAAATTATCTGTCTGTCGGTAGGATTAATTTGAATTGACAAAACCTTTTATGGTTTTTTAATGTATGAACAATCAACATATTCTACTATTTATTTATTCTTTTAAAGAAGGACGATACAGAGACACCACTATTCAAATGTTTCATAGATTGCTTGATTTATTGGAGTTTAATGCCGTTTTAACCCTTTCCCTGATACGACAATTCTGCAGCAGACAATTCTGCAACATATTTTGTCAAAAAATAGAAAATCCCTTTAATAAAAGGATAACCTATGACTAAAAGTAGAAAACATTGTGTCAAAAGGAGAAATTGCTCTTTTTGAGCAATTTCTTCTTTTGTCACTATATTTTCAAAAAAAAAAACGTCTGCTGCAGAGGTGTCAGAAAGCGTCTATATGAGGGAAAGGGTTAAACAGTATTTCAGTTTTATAACGACTTCCAGTTCATCTGGCTTTCTCGCACCAGTACTTAACACAGTGTTCTACCTAGGCAACGTATCAAAGAAAGTATTTATATAATGTGATTAAATGTGTATCAAAGAAAGTATTTATATAATGTGATTAAATGTGTATCAAAGAAAGTATTTATATAATGTGATTAAATGTGTATCAAAGAAAGTATTTATATAATGTGATTAGATGTGTAACATCCGTGTGAGCCGTTCCACGAGAAAACCAACATTATGGACTCTGCGTAATGTATCGACCCAGATCATGATACGCAGTCCGCGCAGTCTAATCCGGGCCGACACATTCCGTCTCAGGGGGGTAAAGGTTTAGATTAGCTTAGACAGATCCGGGTCGATACTTTACGCAGAGTCCACAATGTTGGTTTTCTCGTGGAACGGGCCATGTAATAAAACGTCCGTTTAAAGTCAATCAAAGACATGTAGTTGTATATTTCATGTATCCTATGTATTTGATTTGTGTTCTCCCTGTCTTAGTGTCAACACAGGCGTTGTGTGTTTGTAACCCAAACACGGTCAACATTATTTCAGATCTTTGACAGAATTCAATGTGAAACGCATTATTGGTGTTCTAATAATGAGCTGACAGTCTATGTGGTAAAGCAGAATGGGTGAAATAGTCGCCGTGATTTGCTTTGAGAATTATTGAAAACGTTGTTAACCAAAATCAATAAACCAATCACTTTCGTTTGTTTGATAGATTCAGTAACATGTTTCGTGTTGATCGTACCTGAGGGACAGAGGGACCATGATACGTACGCCTGCCCGGGCCCCCCTTGGGATATACAAAAACAAAAGTTATATATTAAAGCAAAAACCCTTAAACCCAGAGGTAAGGACAATAATTTAATTGACGTATATTGTACAGCTTCTTGTCATTTAGACACTATATACACACATAACAATTAACTCACACACACATTAAAAAGACAGAACAAATCATACATAATGAAACTCTTAATCGAAATTGACTAAGCTTGTCTTTTGTAATGAGATATTGATTGACTGGAAATAGTAGTCTTTTTGGTTTGCGTAGTTACAGAACTGATCACTTGCGACAGACGAGTTTTGATTGTAGTTTGTTTCCATTATTTTAACTAGTTTATCATCCAGTTGTTTCCAAAATCCAAGTAGTACATTCTGTTATGGAGTCAGAAGAAAGACAAAATAGTTACACGCTTATTGACAACACTTATCTACAAAATAAGCGATGTTAAGTTTATACATATGACCATTTTTGTTTCTTTAGATTATATTACTATTCAATGCATTTAAACTTCATAATTGAAAAATACAGAATTCAAGTGAGACATGATAAACCGTAAAGCCTCTTAACATTGCACCATGATGTAATATGTGATAAAGTATTGAATTGTCCACATTATAAACAAATGTTGGTAACGTAAATGTTGTTTGTATGTTTTGTATATTTTCATTTTTGTTAAGTTACCATATTTGTACACTGTTACATTTTGTATTGGCGAGATGGGCTGGTTTTGCCGAATACATTGAATTGAAGTGAACTATATCAGTCCAATACGCATACAAGTATCTTCCTTCATTTAATTTTTAGCTCGTCTGTTTTTCGCAGAAAATATGTCGGGCTACTGTGATACTCTCGCCATCGTCGTCGTCGCCTGCGTCGACGTCATACATCTTTAACCTTACCTCATAGCTCAAAAATACTTACACATATTCAAATGAAACGTAGTACACATGTTCATAGAAACAATACGCGTGTTTATTCTAAGTCACATAACTCAATTATGGCCATTTTTCGACTACATGTACCTGAACCAAACACAGACGAGCGTTGGTGGTCGCTTTGCGACGCTCCTGTGTATGTATTTTATAACATCATTCCAAGTAGAGATAATGAACGATGCAGTGGCCACGATAATCATTCCAATTAGAGAAAAGGAACGATGCTGTGGCCACGAAAACCGTTCCAAGTGGAGATAAGGAACGATGCAGTGGCAACGAGAAACATTTCAAGTAGAGATAATGAACGATGCAGTGGCCACGAGAACCAAGTATAGATAAGGAATGATGCAGTGGCCACGAGAACCATTCCAAATAAAGATAAGGAACGATGCAGTGGCCACGAGACCCATTCCAAGTGGAGATAATGAACGATGCAGTGGCCACGAGAACCATTCCAAGTAGAGATAAAGAACGATGCAGTGGCCACGAGAACCATTCCAAGTAGAGATAATGAACGATGCAGTGGCCACGAGAACCGTTCCAAGTAGAGATAAGGAAAGATGCAGTGGCAACGAGAAACATTTCAAGAGAAGATAAGGAACGATGCGGTGGCCACGAGAACCATTCCAAGTGGAGATATTGAACGATGCAGTGGCCATGAGAACCATTACAAGTAGAGATAAGGAACTATGCAGTGGCTAAGAGAACCATTCCAAGTAGAGATAAGGAACGATGCAGTGGCCACGAGAAACATTTCAAGAGAAAATAAGGAACGATGCAGTGGCCACGAGAACCATTCCAAGTGGAGATAAGGAATGATGCAGTGGCCACGAGAACCAAGTATAGATAGGGAATGATGCAGTGGCCACGAGAACCATTCCAAGTAAAGATAAGGAACGATGCAGTGGCCACGAGACCCATTCCAAGTGGAGATAATAAACGATGCAGTGGCCACGAGAACCATTCCAAGTAGAGATAAAGAACGATGCAGTGGCCACGAGAACCATTCCAAGTAGAGATAAGGAACGATCCAGTGGCCACGAGAACGAAATTATGCCCTTATACTGATTGTTCAGCCACGACAGGATTTTCGTTGAATCGTCTACCTCAGGTGCGGGAAGTCATGGGTTCGATCCCCGGCCGAGTCATACCAAAGACTTTAAAATGGTAGTAATGACTGCCCTCCTTTATGGTCAGGGTTCCGGGGATAGCATTACGACTGATAAGCTGGTGGCAGGATAAAGGGAACAGTAGTAATGGTAACTTTTCCAGAAACGCCTCGATAAAAGTGAAGCATTGTTGAAGCAGCGTAAAACACCTTACAATCAATAAGTCATTAAAGAATCTGCTACCAGTCAAACCTTGCAATTCATGTGCATACACAGAATAAGTTTTATCTAATGCATTAGACTATTTGTACAAAAGCATGCTTCAGTAATCATTCCTCTATACCTATATCCCGCTGAGGCGGAATGTGTCGGTCCGGATTAGCCTGCGCGGACTAATCAGGCTGATCTGGGTCAATACATTACGCAGAGTTTATAATGTTGGTTTTTCTCGGTGCGAACGGCTCATATTTGTAGCCAATTTTTTCTACTCCTGCACCATATTGACCCTTTTACCCATACACACAATCTGGAACAGACGACTTTGAAAACATTAGGGCAAAACTACAGAATAGCTATATTAATTTATGTATGAAACGATTGAATGGAATTGATAAGGGTTTTCAAATATCGATTATTGCAGATGTGTTAAAAAGCGAAGGTATGTGGCAAAGGTTTAAGGGTTTTCAATACTAGGATGAAAACAAACCTTCATATGAGCCGTCCCGCGAGAAAACCAACACTATGAGTAAAGTATCGACCCGGATCAGCCTAAGCATGCCAAAGCCTACCCGGATAGATCGTGAGTTATTGCCTCCTGTGGATTTTCTGTTTTAGGAAGTATTACTCTATACCTCTATCCCCCTGAGACGGAATATGTCGGCCCGGATTAGCATCCGCGGAATGCGCAGGATGATCTGGATCGATACATTACGCAGAGGCCATAATGTTGGTTTTCTCGCGGACGACTCATGTCACGTGACGCAGCCAATTATGTTCCATCATGTGTGGAGGACAGTGGTGCAGTGGTAGAGCTTCGGCATCTTGTACCAAATGTTCCGGGTTCGAACCGCGTGATAAGTTGGTTCTGCCTTTTGGGATTTTACCACACTAACGGCGCGAATACTGGTTAAGTTTCTGGGAAGTAAACATCGAGTGTGATAAATATAAGCTGAAAGCTAGTTTTGCAACGATGTAATAAGTTTTTAACTATGTTTCAGCCATACACGAGTACACTTCAGGTTAAGAAGCTACAACCGAAGGAGTTTAAAGTTAAACTATATGCGGGCCGTGACCCTAATATAGACCCTTTAACTGGGAAAGTATATAATCACATAGAACCTTTAAGCCATGTAAGTATGTTTTATTTATATATCACACATTATAACATCTTAAACTCTAAAATATAGTTAAGATATGACATAAAACGTAAAAATCACGTAAGCATGATTAAGATATCGCATAGATAACCCCCCCCCCCCCCCCCCCCCCCCCCCCCCGACCCCCCCACTCTGATGATTTTTACGTGCTTACACTGTTTGGTACATCGTTTGTTAATGACACGCAGTGAAAAATTGATAAACAAACAAACAAAAATTCTGGTATATGTATAGCGCTGTCCGCGCTATACGTAGTTTCTGACGTAACAATGTTTAGTTAAATTCAATGACATCGGTATTTGAAGACTTGCTACATATTTTGCCATACACTATAGTGTAACATATTTACTATGTCTTACTCTCAGTACTTGATTCTATCTATAAATAGATACATGCTCTGTTAGGCATTGCTCATCAATATTGACCAATCAGAATAAGTCTCAGATTCACTCTTTATCACTTCTTCATGATGCACTTCCTCTTATAAAATAAATTGATCAAGCCACATGTGATTTCCTCTTTTCCAAAACCATCAATTGTTACATGGTGTCAGAACTTACTGAAAGTAACCATCCTTCAGCTGAAAGTTACTTTAAACATTTATCTTAACTTGTGTGTGGATATTTTAGTGCCATTTTTTGGAATTACAAGTAAATTCTTTATTTACAATGGAACACTCAGCTCCATCACCCCGCATGGACTGGACATCCCCGGACTTGCCAAATGAATTTAAAAAATTCAAAGGACACACAAAGTTCATGTTTGGTGGACCTTTGGAAAAGAAAACAGAAGAGCAACAGTGCAATTACCTGATGTTGTGGGTCGGTGACAAGGGCCGACAGATTTACAGCACTTGGGACTTGTCGGCAGATGACGCCAAAACGCTGCAGGTCATTTATGACAAATTCGAGGCCTATTGTAGACCAAAGTATAACTGTATCTACAGTAGATACAGACTAAGATCAAGAATTCAGTCACAAGACGAGCCATTTGAAGGTTTCGTGACTGATCTGAGGCTCCTTATCAAAGACTGTGGCTACCCAGATGCCATACAAGATGAGATGATAAGGGACAACATTGTTTTCGGCGTAAATTCGTCAAAGATTAGGGAGAAGCTCATAACCGAGGGAACAGATCTCACCCTCGAAAAGTGTATTGACATTGCTCGGACCTATGAGTTTTCAAAGAATAAAACCAGAGACATGCTCCCTGCAAAATATGCAACTGATTCCGTAAATGCCATCTCCAGACGAAGACCAGAGAAGACAACTCGGACAGCTCCAAGTTCCAGACACGCGACCCATGAAGTGATATGTGACAATTGTGGACTTAAACACAACAAAGAAGACAAGTGTCCTGCAAAAGGAAAAGTGTGCAATTATTGTAAAAATTTAAACCACTTCAGTTCTGTGTGCAGGAAAAAGCTAACTTCACAGGTATCACATTCACGTTCAAAATCAAAAGTACACAACATTCATTTAAATGACGACTCTGATGAGGACACAGATTCCGATCAGTTACAGTCGAGCTACTTCGTAGACTCTATCATACATGACAAGTCACGAAGTCAAGCTTTTGCTGAGCTTGCTATTGGCCCAAAATCACAACTGGTCAAAATGAAAATTGACTCTGGGGCTCAGGTCAACATACTACCCAAGAGCACATTTACCTCCCTAGGTCTAAAGCTGCCCCTTAAGTCTACACACAAAACCCTATCCGCCTATGATGGCAAACCACTCAAGGTTTCTGGCAGCATCACACTTGCATGTACCTTTAAAAACATTACAGTACATCATGATTTCTTTATAGTTGATACACTATCCAATCCAATAGTTGGTTTAGATACCAGTCTTGCGTTAAACTTAATCAAGTTGGTATACGCCGTAGGCTCCGAGCCTGATGTCCCGATGGACAAAAACACGGTGTTGTCAAAGTATCGCGACATTTTTGATGGCGTTGGTCTCTTTCCAGGTGAATGCGAAATACACCTCAAGGAAAACGCGACTCCTGTAGTCCACCCTCCGCGAAGAGTCCCAATCGCGCTTTGCAAGAAACTTAAAGCTGAACTTGACAATATGGAAACAGACGGTATTATTGCCAAAGTTACCCATCCAACTGACTGGGTCAGCAGTCTAGTGATTGTTGAGAAAGCAAACGGACGTTTACGACTTTGCTTAGACCCGAAAAACCTTAATGACTGTATAATGCGACCACACTATCCTATGAAATCACTTGACGACATCTTACCGGACCTTTCGAAAGCGACTGTCTTCTCGAAACTTGACGCGCGATCTGGATACTGGGGTATCAAACTCAAGACTGAGTCCTCATATCTAACGACGTTCAACTCCCCTTACGGTCGGTACAGATTTCTCAGGTTACCCTTTGGAATACGCTCTGCTCAAGACGAGTTCTAACGACAGATTGACGAAATCTTCGAAGGATTTGAAGGCGTATCAGCCATTGTCGATGACATATTGGTCTATGGAAAAGACAGACAAGAACATGACAAGAACCTTGACAAAGTTCTTAAACAGTGCGAAAACAAAGGCATTAAGCTCAATGCAGACAAAATTGAAATTGGCATGAGTGAAATACAGTATTTCGGACATGTTTTATCAGTCGACGGACTGAAACCAGATCCTGCCAAAGTAGCAGCGATCCATGACATGAAACCACCCATTAACAAGAATGAGTTAGAGACTGTGCTAGGTATGATCACCTACTTATCTAAATTTGCACCAAATTTAGCTGAACTGACAAGCCCCTTGAGGCAACTGCTTCCAAAGGATGTTGAATTCTCATGGGATAAACCTCAAATTCAAGCCTTTGAGAACATTAAACAGGTTATTACTCGATCTCCAGGACCTGTACTTGCTTATTTCAATCCCGACATTGACGTAACCCTACAGGTTGATGCATCAAAGTACGGTTTGGGTGCGACAATTCTTCAGAATGAACACCCTGTAGCCTATGCTTCAAAATCTCTGACCCAAACTGAAGTCAATTATGCGCAAATCGAGAAAGAACTATTTGCAGTTCTCTTTGGATGCAAAAGGTTTCACCAATTTGTTTATGCAAGACGCATAAAGGTTCAAACTGACCATAAACCGCTTGTTGCAATCATGAAAAAATCACTCCAAGCTGCACCTCCGAGGTTACAGCGCATGCTTCTTCAATTACAGAAGTATGACATTGAGTTGATACATCTCCCAGGCAAGGCTATACCGCTTGCAGACACATTATCACGTAAGTCATTACCCGACACATATCCCCACCTATCTGAAGGTATGGACATACAGGTACATGGAGTTATATCCAACATACCTATGAGTGACCAAAAGATGACACTTATCAGACAGCACACTGAGTCAGACTCACAGTTGATCTTGCTCAGGAAAACAATCCTTGACGGATGGCCTGACAATCGAAAAGACTGCCCTGCTTCTATATGTGACTTTTGGAACTACCGTGACGAACTGACTTATGTTGACGGAATGATATTGAAAGGTCAAAGGATTCTTATTCCGACAGATTGTAGAAAAATCATGTTAGATAAGATCCATACAGGACATTTTGGAGTCGAAAAGTGTCTCCAAAGAGCCCGTGACATAATGTTTTGGCCTAACATGACATCTCAGATCACTGATTTAGTACTGACATGCCCTATCTGCCTTGAACGCAGAAACTCGAATTGCAAAGAACCAATGGTACCGAGCACGATACCTGACAGACCTTGGCAAGTACTTGCAACTGACTTGTTCACATGGAATGACACGGACTATGTACTGTTAGTTGACTACTACAGTAAATATTTCGAAGTTAGCCGACTTACTAACACGAAGTCATTGACAGTTGTCAACAAACTGAAAAGTTTCATGTCGAGACATGGTATTTGCCAAAGACTTGTAAGCGACAATGGACCGCAGTACTCGTCCGAGACTTTCGCACAATTCGCAAAAGATTGGGATTTTGAACACATTACAAGTTCCCCGACTTATAGTCAAAGTAATTCTCTGGCCGAAAAAACTGTTCAAATAATCAAGAACATGTTTTCGAAAGGAAAATCTGACAATCGCGATCCATATTTAGCTATTCTCGAATATCGGAATACACCGCTTAGCTGTGGGAAGTCCCCATCTCAACTTCTTATGAGCAGAAGACTTAGATCTATTCTGCCAGCTACTTCTGTGCAACTTAAACCTGAAGTAGTTAAACCAACAGAAATACACAACAAGTTTCTCAAAATTCAACAAAAGAGAAAAGTCTACTATGACAGAACAGCCAAATCTCTCAAACCGCTTGAAGTTGGTGAATCGGTTCGAATTCAAAGAAATGGACTATGGGAACGAGCTACTGTTGTAAGAAAAGTAAACAACCGATCATATATTGTTTCTACCCAAGACGGTGGTTCATATCGCCGTAATCGCAGACATTTGCTTAAAACTAATGAAACTTCACCGAATATCCCTGAAACACATGTAGTCGATACACCGAACACTCAGAAAAACAATCACGAAAACCTATACAAAAATTCAACAGTGCCAAATGTTAACAATGGGATTCCTCCCCCAAAGGTTTCAAACCCATTACCTGTCAAAGAAACCCACACTGCCCAAACACCACCATCTCCAGCCATACAGAGTGAAAATACTCCTACACCAACTTATGTTAACACACCTGTTGTACCAACAAATACCAGTACTCGACCATATACAACAAGATCAGGCCGCACAGTAAAACCTGCACACAAGCTGGATCTTTAAAGTTTTTAAAATTAAATGTTGTGCACACAAACAGTATAAACAGTATACAAATAGTGAAAATGGACAAAAAACATTACCGGGAAGATTGAACAAAGACTAATCCCCAATGTGAACATATTTAAGAAAAAATGTTTTAAAGAATCAGCATTATTTGTGTTTAAAAATGTTGTATACATTTCATGTTTCATTTTAACTTGGTACATCATTAATTCTGTATTGTACTGATTGGTCATTCAACTACTATTGAATTATCTAAAATGTATTTGTTAATCATTTTATCAAATACTTATTTATTGATTCTCTTAATGTCTCAATTGATACATTTAGAATATATCATTTATCTAAAGAAAGGAGATGTAACATATTTACTATGTCTTACTCTCAGTACTTGATTCTATCTATAAATAGATACATGCTCTGTTAGGCATTGCTCATCAATATTGACCAATCAGAATAAGTCTCAGATTCACTCTTTATCACTTCTTCATGATGCACTTCCTCTTATAAAATAAATTGATCAAGCCACATGTGATTTCCTCTTTTCCAAAACCATCAATTGTTACATATAGTTGTTGTTTATAGTCGCTGATGATCTTTATAATTTATCTCAATTATACATCAATGTAGATTTAGTAACTTTTAACATTTAACGTTGAACTAAATTGAGTATGGCCTTGATATCACATATAACCTCCAAAACCCGTAGGTATGGGTATCACATTGAATCTAAAAAAACAACTTAACTATTGTTTGATATAATATTTAACGTTGAACTAAAGTGAGTATGACGATGATTTCACGTATAGCTTCCCAAACCCTTTATCGTGGATTTGATATCACATAGAACCTCAAAAATTCTTGAATATGGCTTTGATAACACATATAGCATCTAATACCCTTAATTATAGTTTTGATATAATATAAAACCTCCCAAAAAAGTAATTATGGTTTGATATAACATTTCCCATATAGCCTCTAAAACCCGTAAGTATGGGTTTGATATCACATTGCATCTCCAAAACTCTTGAATATGGCTTTGATTTCACATATAGCCTTCTAAACCAGTAAGTATGGGTTTGATATCACATTGAATCTCCAAAACTCTTGAATATGGCTTTGGTATCACATATAGCTTCCAATACCCTTAAGTATGGCTTTGATATCATATAGAACCTTCCAAAAACGTAATTATGGTTTAATATAACATTTAACGTTGAACTAAAGTGAATATGGCTTTGATTTCACATATAGCCTCCAAACCCGTAAGTATGATTTGATATCACATTTAATCTCCAAACCTCTTAAATATGACTTTGATACATATAGCCTCCAAAACCCGTAAGTATGGGTTTAATATCACATTGAATCTCCAAAAAACTAAATATTGTTTGATATAACATTTAACGTTGAACTAAAGTGAATATGGCGTTAATTTCACATTTAGCCTCTAAAATCCTTTATTATGGCTTTGATATCACATTTAACCTTTACATAAGTAAGCATACTGTTGATATCAAATAGAACCTCCGAAACCTGTTAGTATGGTTTGAAGATCACATATAACCTCATAAAACGTAATTATGGTTGGACATAACATATAACCATGAACACTAGTAAGAATGCTTTTTTATTTCAAGTATAGCCTCCCCAACGTTTAAGTGTGGCTAAGCTATCACATATAACCTCAAAAACTCGTGAGTATTGCCTTGATTTCACATATAGCCTCCAATACCCTTAATTGTGGCTTTGATATCAATTATCATGGTTTGATATTACATTCAACGTTGAACTAAAGTGAATATGGCTCCAAAACACTTAATTGTGGCTTTGATATCACTTAATTGTGGCTTTGATATCACTTAATTATGGCTTAATATTACATTTAAAGTGGAACGAAAGTTATGTGGCTTTCATTTCACATAAAACCTCGAAACACCATTAATTATTGCTTAGATATCACATAGAAACACATTTTTTTTTAAATATTGTTTGAAATAACATTTAACGTTGAACTAAAGTGAGTATGGCTTTGATTTTACGAAGATATCTGTTGTATGTAAACCATAGGTATAGATGTGCTTCAATCGCTGCAAAGACATCAAAAGTCGTCTGTATCCTTTTTTGGCCGACTGCTTTGAAAACATTTGAGAAAATACTGTTGCCATTTGGATAATTCAACTCAACAACTCAACTCAAATAACTTTAGTAGGCAAGTTGGCACAAGATGTGCCATTGGTCATACAAAATATATACAAAAATGTTTGAACATGCAAAAGACATGACTACACTATAAAAACACATGTATAAGAAAACAATTCACATATATGCATATCATTGTGTTGTGTTTGTGATTCAACTAGCAGGTATTGATACGAGATCAGTCCTCCTGTTTGAAGCTTCATTAATATATCTAGCAGGACTTATTTGTAAATTACAATTTTAAGGTGACATTAATCGTTAAAATTTGAACAGTGTTGGAAAAGAAGGTTTAATATACTTATTTCTAATATCCCTTAATGTTGGACATATTAAGAAAAAGTGGAATTTACTTTCTACTGCAAATTGGTTACATAATTCACGGTATATTTCATTTCATGCAATATTTTTATATCTAACGATTTCAACAGCTAGCTTATGATCTGATATACGTTTTTCTTAATCTATCATGTTTAATATTTTCTAAGTAGGATTCGAATTCAAAAGTCGTGTTATAGTCTTCATAGTTGTTAAGTTTAGATGAACTGCTAATGTCCGGAAACCACTTTTGAATAAATTGATCCCTTATACGGTTCTTAATTATTGGATGAATGATGTTTACACAGAGGTGAACAGTGGTCTGCATATTCTGTGGCCGTCTGCTTTGAAAACATATGAAATAATACTGTTTTACACAGAGGTGAACGGAGGTGAGAAGTGGTCTGCATATTCTGTGGCCGTCTGCTTTGAAAAGATATGAGGAAATACTGTTGCCATTTGGTTACTTGGAAATATGGATGAACAAATTGAAGGAAAGTGAGAAATTGCTTGTAATAAGCTATATCTCATTTTCCTTCAACGTTTTCAAAACGTCGTCTGCTGCAAAGACATCAAAAGTGGTCTGTATATTCTGTGGACGTCTGCTTTAAAAAGATATGAGGAAATACTGTTGCCATTTGGTTACTTGTAATAAGCTATATCTCATTTTCCAACAACGTTTTCAAGACATCGTCTGCTGTAAAGACATCAAAAGGTGTCTGTATCAGGGAAAGGGATTAACGCGTATCTGTTTTGTCTTCCAGTCTGTTAAACCGACAAAAACAAGTACAGGTTATTCTTTGGGAATATTCGGTTCTCCGGTGAAGAGCGTGTCGCGAACATTAAAATTAATCTCATTGACAAACAACGACCGTCATCAAGGAGAAACAACGCCATTTGTTTTCGAAGAAAACGGTCAAAACCCGAAACGAGCCAGGAGAAAACGGAGCCCCCGACAGATGAGAGACAACAGTGAACTCAAACGTAAAGTAGACAATCTCAGAGATATGATGCCAGAGGATTAGAAAATGAATTAAGCCGTCCGCGAAAAAATCATCATAATGGCCTCTTCGTAATGTATCAACACAGATCAGCCTGCGCCGTACGCGCAGGCTAATCCGGGTCGACACATTCCGTCTCATGGGGATAGAGGTATAGAGTAAGGATTCCTGAAACAGAAAATCCACAGGAGGCGACAAGTGTCTATCCGGGTAAGCCTGCGCGGCATGTTTAGGCTGATCCGGGTCGATACCTTGCGTAGAGTCCACAATGTTAGTTTTCTCGCGAGATGGCTCAAATGAGGATAACTATGTAGGGACTGATAAGGGGGAGCAAACTGTGTCCGAAACTATGAAACTATGTAAACGATCTCTGTTCTCTAAATAAGGCTTCTGATTGGTCAATTTTGAGAATGAATTTGCTTCCGACCAATCAGATACTTGAGCACAATTTCTGAGCATAGTTTAAACTTTGATAGTTTTTTAGCCTGGTCCTCTTTTATCCGCAATACCTTATTTATTACTTAACCAAATTATATGTTGTGGGTACTGAACAGGATCGTCTGACTCTCACTGCCACGACTCTTCAAAGTACCCACACAATAGGGGTTGAGTGTCAAATAAGGATTTTAGAACATGTATTATATACCTGTGTAACTATTTCCAGACCTAACTTGTGTCACGTAAATTAGTAGTCAGGTGAAATGAACTACGTGTTATGACGTCAATTTTTGCTTGTTTGGACATAGACATAGACATTATTTTATTTCAAGTATTTGGGTCAATCGGCCCATATTAAAATATACAGAACTCAAACGTAAAGTAGACAATTTGAGAGATATGATGCCAGATGATTATCAAATGAAATGAGGATAACCTCAAATGACTTGATAAGGGGAGCAAACTCTAACAAAACCTATGTGGTGGGTACTCAAAAGGATCGTCTTACTGAGACGATTCTTCAGAGAACCCACAGAACAGGGGTTGTGGGTCAAACAAGGTATATAGAACATATAATAAATCGAGGGTTTGGCGTGAAACGGTTGTAAAACTAAAATCCTATTTTGAAAACCCTAGTTTAGGGGCAATTTTGACTCCTTTGTAAACAATGCAAATTTAGGTGCCATTGCTCAGAACGAGCAATGGCACCTAAATTTCCATTGTTTACCAAGAAAATTGATTTAACGCTTATAAAGACTTGATGGTGAGGTGATGAACCTTGGTAAAAAAAATACCAATTTTAGTTACAACCGTTTCACGCCAAGCCCTCGATATATGCCCTTGATCTAGAGCTCTTGGTCCAATTACACCAACCTTACTTAGCGGTAAGTAATACATAAATACTTAAAAGCAATTTTCACCATTTTCGTTTCCCTTATATTCTGTACAACATACATGGTGGAATGTATTTAAGTAAATGACTAAGTTGGCATAATTAGTTACCTTGCTGACTTACAACACTTGCTAAGAAATGAAATATTTTGTTCTTTTTATAAGGAAAACAAAAAAGATGAAATACGCTTTTAAGTATTTAAGTATTACTTAACGTTAAGTAAGGTTTGGTGGAATTGAACCCTGTAACTATTTCCAGAATTATCTTGTGTAACGTAAATAAGTAGTCAGGTGAAATTAACTATGTATTACGACGTCAAAATGTGGTCTATTACGCTATTACTTTGTTTCAAAATCATACTTCAAATAATCAAGTTAGCATTAAATAAGATATTTCTCTACGGATGTTATTAAAGCAGCCAAGATTTACACGCACGTCACTATTTTTAATCGCATGACATAACCGGGAACCGTATCACTAGCAATAGTATAGGTATTTTCATGACCGATGTCCGAGGCGTTTATCTACTTAACGAGTTACGCCGAAGAGATCCGAGTCAGCTAGATACAGACGAGCATGTTATGTCCATCCACCCCCCCCCCCCCCCCCCCCCCCCCCCACCCCGAAAATGTGGTTATATACACAGCCGAGAATGAATTTGATAATTTGCCACCTTAAAGGGAAGTAAATCGGACAGAAAATATTGTCTATAAACGTTGGAGTAACGACTGCATTCGGCTATATAAAAAAACGAGCAATTTCTCCTGCCACAATGTTTTCAACTCTTTTTAATACGAAACAAGCCTTCGGCTTAGATTAATCACGCTCGATGACTGCTTCCTGGAGACTTAACCAGTATTCGCGCCGTGTGTGTGGAAAAATCCTGACTGCCGCTGTCGTCTCTTTGCAAATCATCAAAGGTTGGACGGCAAGGAAAGATATAGAGGCCGCTTTTATAGAGTCTGTCCGGTACCATTGTGTGCAGCGATCAATGCTAATATCCCGGTCCATCTCAGAAATGCTCACAGTACCAGTAGGCCCTCAAGTGTTAGGATTGCGAAGAGAGCACAGCGCGTTGCTGATTTTTATTGGTCAATCCCAGTTGAACCTGGTGAAGATTTGTCCGATGCAAGTTCGCAAACCGGTCCATCACATCACGATTCCGAATCCGGCCATGAACGTCCAGAGACCTCATCCGTAAAGTCGTGGATCGATTCTCCCTCGTCCGTGTCTGATCGGTATTCCCTTTCCTCTTCTCCTTTCGTACCATCTACACATGAGCAAAGACCAGTGTCTCCTCATTGGAAGACTGTGTTTGAAGGGCCGAGGGGATGTCCTCAATTACTAACGATTGTCCACATGATTACAAAAGGGGGGGGGGGGGGCTCTACAAAGCCAGAGCGGGCCTGAGAATACGCCCGGGTGGTGCAGAAATATTTAGATTTCCATAATTTATCAGAGTCACCAGCTATTGTCACTAGTTTAGATAATATTGATATATTCATGAGAAGCAAAAGGATTGTTGACAGTAGCACGAATGCCGCGTGAAGGGCGAGTCTGTAATGCTATTTTGGGAAGTTCTTCAAGTTCCTAACTCTCTCGCATAGGCAAAATGCAGTCCACAGTGTTAAGTGATTTTTTGGCATCAATTGTGGGGACTAAAACCTCGTTTCAGAGAAAACGCAGAACCGAGAGAGTGGAAAAGGCCTGGAGGAAACGCACCTCAGTCATGGCTCCGTATATGGAGAACCTGTTGAATAGTACCTGTGTCCAGTCGTGCATTATCAAACTGAATGAGTGCACATACAGGAATACGTATTCGAACTTCGAACGGCTCATTGCCTATATGGTAGTAAGGAGCGGCGCACGCCCAAACGCAATCGCTGGTTTGACACTGACGGAGATTGCTAGGCCCAGTTACATTACTGAGGATGATAAGAGATATGCTATGCTCTCGGTCACAGATCATAAAACCAGACAGTTAGGGCCTTTTAATTTGGTTCTAACTCTAACCGAGTACCGTTCTCTAGTAAAGGTAAGAGGATCTTTGCTGACGACATTTCGGGGAATATCACATCCTTTTGTTTCTCTTCCTGTTTACGGATCAAATGAAGGAGGCATCCCGTATAACACTTCCAGAATAGGGAAGGCGTTTGCAAAAGTGTGGGCCGAAGCTGGCTGTTTGGCCAAGTATGACCCATACATTCCACCATGAATAGAAAAAGGATCGCAACACAAATGGCCAAAGAGCATCCTCAGCTTCGAGAGGAGACGGCCCGCCAGCTGCGCCATTCAGCGATTGTAGAAGCTAATTACTACGACTTGGGGGATACACTCAGGAGTGCTGCGAAGATTGCATCTTTGACGGGAAAAAAATGGCGTCGGAAACACCTGCACCACCGTTAACTGAGGTTGACCAAAGTGTGTCTGTCCAGGCGACGTCCAAAAAAAGAACCTGTTCATAACCGCCACGGTTTTCATGCAGCGGTATGACAGATTTCCAAAGGGCCTCTAGCGAGCCGATGCAATTATTCAATTATTGTTTAGCTCCTGTTAAAACGAGACCAGTGGCTGGCACTTCGTGTCCTATAGCCGCCTGGGATCTCCCAAGTTCCCTCTATTAGCAACCGAATGATACAATCAGCCGAGAGATCGTCAACCATTTTCAAAAGCGTTTCAATATTCACGTGCAACAGAATGAAGGTATGATTTAAAATGCAGGTTACTGAAAACTCATATGACTGAAAATGCAGGGTGGTCAAAACCCATATGATTGAAAATGCAGGGTAGTCAAAACCCATATGATTGCAAATGCATACGATTGAAAATGCAGGGTAGTCAAAACTCATACGATTGAAATGCATGGTTGTCGAAACCCGTATGATTGCAAATTCAGGGTAGTCAAAACCATTATGATTGAAAATGCAGGGTTGTCAACACGAATATGATTGCATTTTTGACAATACACAACTCAATGCCATTAGACTAATTTGCAAAACCCATACGATTGAAAATAAAGGGAACTCAAAACCCATATGATTGAACATGCTGAGTAGACAAAGTCCAAATGAACGGTATTAATACAGTAATATGTGATACATGAAATAAGGTGATACTTTTATTATTTTTTCATCTGTTTGTCACATGATAGTAATATGTATACTCGTAAAATGTCTTTCGCTTATACACAAAGATGTTGAAGAGCTGTTAAAATCATAGTTCTTTATGAGCTGTAGGGCTTTTCTGACCTCTGATTAGATGGCACTTCTTGAATATGCTTTCATGATATTTATAAAATTATTTGTTATAATTAAAGACACACTATGAAAACAGTGTGCTATATGAATTTCTTTATTGATCAAAAACATTTAAGGAAAATGATAATTCAAGCATAAGTGAGCTGCACATACCAGGGTGCAATCAACTATTCAAGGGTTTAATTATGCAAAACTATATTTCATGCTTCATATTAAATATATAAGCATTGCAAAAATGTTGCCATGCACACATTTATGTTCAAATTTTACTTTATAACATTTAAGAATGGCATAAGATCAATTAGATATTTTTGTAAGAATATCATCATTCGTAACGATATATTCGACCCTTGAGAACAGTGTTGTTAAAATCTGTCTAGATAAAAATTTGCAATTTAAAGAGCGTTGCCATTGATCATTAAACTATGAGGAAGAGTTTACTATGAATCCAAATGTAGGGTCTTATATCATATGGAAACCCAGACGAGGTATATGGGCAGTGTAAACATCCTGGCTATCGAATATCGATCATCTTTAAAACGTATTATCAAAAAGACTTGAAAGCATCGTAAAAGTAATAATTCAGTCTTCATATTTCGAGCTCATGGAATATAACTCTGAATTTACACTTTGAACAGTATTCTACCAAGATTGTTCAAATAATACTCCCGGGGTCAAAATTGGCGCCGCCCTGGGGTCGACTGTTTTACATAGAGATATATATAGGGACAAACTTAGAAAATATTCTTGTTAAATACTACCTGGTACAAAAACACTTCTTTGGTGACCTTCATAGTCATATTAACTCGACAAAAGACAGACAACATAGGGTGTGTGTTTTTCGCTCTGTGGCATTGGAGCTTTACTGGTCTACTTGGGCATGTTGCATTGGCTTACCTGACCGCACAGTGAGTTATTGTGGTTGGCATGACACATCACAATACATAACTCAGGTGAGCGATCCATGGCCGTCATGGCGCTCTTTTTTGATAGTAAAATACAGTTCCTTTGATGTTTGTTGTGTATAACGTGTTATCTCCTGATATGACACAACACTAATTTCACAATTTGTTTTAATCATCTACCAATGCTTACATTGAAAGAACATTTACTCTTTAATTTAAGACAAAAGAACATGTATTCTCGACTCCCGTTAAACATAACCATTACTATTTTGAGAAGAAACAGAAGCAAAATAAAGGGGTGGGCTCCTATGTCAAGCAAACTATCAATACAAAGCAAACCAATTATGCATGTAAAGATCGAAATATTTCGAGTTCAAGTGCGGACACGAACCCTTGACAGCTTTTACAGTAGTTAACCGGTTAAGTCACTGAATTGTTTATCTGCACGTTTTTCAGTAATATATCTTAATAAAATATTAAACTAAGCCTATGACAACTTTATAGCTTTATCGATCCCAAGGTTTTATATTATGACATAGATTTCTTAAATGTAGAATATTTCCGAATATGTGGACGAACATTCACAACGTCTCCGTATCTTTCTATTAAAGAGTAAAGAGTACAGTGTATCGATCAAAACATGTTCACAAATGCGTACATGTAATTATAACCTTTTTGTTTCACTGTAACAATAGTTAACAAATATCATGCTACACTCTTTTCAAATAAATTGAGTAGAAATTGTCACATAGTTGACTGCACAATTGTGCACACTCACCTTGGCCTATAATGTTCGCAAATGTGATTAAAAGTAAACGTTGCGTACAGCGAGATAAGGGTTGATCAAGTGTCAGATTAATCGCATTCCAACCAATCAAACAGAAAATTCCCATTCAACTTCTATCTTATTAATGTCGAGTTGCTGTAACTGTATCAGATGCATTTCATAAAAGCAAATTGAAAACAGAGAAATTATTCAAATTACTTTTTTTCCGTTTTCCTTTTCCTATACTGCTTTCAGAAAATAAGAATGGTGATTTGAAGCAGGGCGTCCCGCGTTCGATCCTCAGCCTATCGTTGCTGCGGTTAAGGTGAATTGCCCTAGGGATCACAGGTCGTTTATGTTTTCTATATCAGGGGTCTGTTTAAATAACATTACGGAACCGTTACACTTGATCATTAGGGGTCAAATGTCGTCTATATATTTATATATCAGGGCTTTGTTTCAACAACAGTACAGTCCAGAATCGTAACACTTGATACTAAGGGGTCAAAGGTCGTCTACATATATCTATATCAGGGGTCTGTTTCTACAAAATCCCCATGCTCACAATCCCCATGGTTCAAAATCCCCATGGTTCAAAATTGGCATAGTACTCAAAATCCCCATGTAATCTTTGCCATGCGGATTTTGAGTACTACGGCAATTTTGAACCATGGGGATTTTGAGCATGGGTATCTTGATATACACTCGTTCCTACAACATCACAGTCCAGAATCGTAACACTTGATAATAACGGATCAAATGTCGTCTATATCTATCTTTATCAGGGTTCTGTTTCAACAAGACTTAAGTCCAAAACCGTAACACTTGATAATAACGTATCAAAGGTCGTCTATATCTATCTTTATCAGGGGTCTGTTTCAACAAGACTAAAGTCCAAAACCGTAAAACTTGATAATAACGGAGCAAAGGTCGTCTATATCTATCTTTATCAAGGGTCTGTTTCAACAAGACTA
>JASEVX010000518.1:0-20000 GCA_031761405.1 Serripes groenlandicus | reverse complement strand
GAATATATTTCATCATGAGCAATTTCACCTTTGCCACAATGTTTTCAAAAGTCGTCCACTACAGTGGCGTCTGAAATCGTCTATTGATATGGGAAAAGGTAAACGTCTATACGTGGGAAAGGACTAACGACCATATTCTCCAAAATGTAACATACACGCTGATAAACCACTTCTTACATATAAGCCTGTACTTTGTTAAACTAATAAAACTAACTGTGCTTTACGACAAGTTGTTTCATAATAAAGTGCAATACATAACTACATGTAAAACAAATTCTACTCTGTGGCAACACATTGCGTTAAAATGAAGAATTGTCATTTTCAACAATATTACAGTTGGATCATTTATTTATTAAGTTAATAAGAAAAGCTCAACAATCAACAATCTGCCTTTACTAAGAGATTCAGGTACACGTACTGTATATACAAAATTCAAAGATATATATACATGTATTGTAATTCTCTTACTTAAAAATGTGAGATAATCATATGTACGATATGGCCGCACCTTAAACGTATACCCGATGTCCGTCATTTTCTTTTACGAAACTTGACCTTATCGTAAACAAACACAATCTATCACTGTTTTTTGAATAATTTGGAAATGAATGAATTTTAGCAAGTTAGTTCATAACATAATCGCTATGTGTCAATAAACGTGTACATGTACATAATCGAAAAAAAAATTACTTTTATTAAAAGTAAAACATTTTTACAGGTAAAAATTGCGGTGGAATCGCGGTGATTTCATAATAGATAAGAAGCTCGAATCGACGAAATGTCAATCGCGGTATTGCGGTGATCATAGAGTTTGAATTGCGGTTATCATCGGCGATGAAAAATATTTGTCCATCTTGGGATCGCGGAAAATGCGTTTTCCGCTTGAGCTGTACTGTATATCCCCTCTCTCTCTCCTTCTCTATTTCTCTCTCTCTCTTTATGTTACTTTCTTCTCTCCCCTGTTCCAGTCTCTCTCTATATATATATATATCTCCTCTCTCCCTCCACCCTTCTCTCTCTATCTCTCACAATGTATTGTGCCATGTATACAATAACTCAGAATTGAAATATGACATTAATGTTATTAACACGAACTTAATAATAAAAAGCAAATATCTGTACGATTCAGTGTCTATTCAATTGCAGCTGTTTTCATGGCTAAGTACCTTTAAGAATATTTAATAAGTTTTCAACATTCCAACACAACACGAATATTTCGTACTGAATATCACTGGTCTATTTATAGATCCAAGAAACATTTTTTCCTTACATAGAAATTGACGACACCAAATTTCCTCTGTATTTAACGATCAAATGAATGTTCATTTTGGAACATTATACATGTAGTAAACTGGTAATGATTGCTTCTAACTAATCTATCACACAAATCAACTAAACTTAAACTGGTTAAACGTAATTTTGTAAGTCTGTTAAGTTAGTTCAATGAAAATGTTTATGTTTATGAAAACGAAGCAATGAATACATTGATTGACACGTTTCTATTTACACTCGGCAGTTAATTTAAGGTAAGACATATTTATCACGATTCAATTGTGTTCTTTTAATGTACTCGTTCGTAAGAATTACTTCTCCCTTTTCATTTTGTGTGGACATTACGCCGCTCTCAATTGTGTCTTACTTTAAATACTACTTGAACTTTGGAATCAATTGAATTATAGATTAGTGAAATGATGTAAATAAACTCCGATCAAAAGTAAATATAAGTTCTGTAACTACGGAAAATAAAAAGGTTACTCTTCCCAGTCAATTACTAGCTCATTACAAAATATGAGATTAGTCAATCTCGATTAAGAGTATCATTATGTATAATTTTTTTCTTTCTTTTTTTCTATGTGTGTGTTAATTGTAAAGTGTGTATATATTCTTTTATTATGTGTGTGTTAATTGTAATTTGTTTATATATTGTCAAGATGACAAGAACCCGTACAGTTTACGTCAAATAAAATTATTGTCTTTAAGCGCGATATTTCATTTGATATTTCTCAGAATTAGTTTCTTTCGGAATGCTATTGTATATACCAATGTTGCAGTTGAAAAAAAAATATGACAGCCAAATTTCGTGCACCGATAATAAAACACTTTGAAACTGGCCATTGAACCTACACACTGCAATAACGTGTGACCCTTTTAACATATGCTGTATGCTAAAGTATGATTAGTAAAAACGAATGATGAATCTTCTTAGGTCATTTATTTCTAAACATTGGTATTTGGTAATCGTTTAGAATGAAAATGACAACATAATGGTTCAATTAACTCAACCCATTAACGTTTATAACATGTACACACGAAGTGTCGTAATCATTTTAAAGCGCTACATCGGACGGGGTATAACTTTACACCAAGTTCTTCTATCTATCGCCAGACGTAACAGCTTGATCACAACATTACAAAAAACAATTAAAACCTTGTTATATGAGTTTGTGTTTATAATGCTTTAAATTCGGTTCGTACATAGGTATACACTTTAAATAACATTTGACAACTTGCCATTATCAATAAACAGATACAATAGAATACAAATTTGGCTCATAACTACAGCTATGTTATGTTATTGCACTATCTTATTTCATATAGATAGCTTTATGATCCCTACTTTATTGTGTGTTTGCGTCTCAAGGACTAAAGTCAACCTTGTTTTGTAATCAATTAAAGAATTGTCGAATAACCGTTCGAATACACCAATGATAACAAGGAATACCGTTTTTATTTGCAGGTTAGTTCTACAAACATGGATGATAAGTACCTCAATTTGTCACTTCGTCTTTATGAAATTCTAGATTGGATCGGTGCTTCCGAAGAGATGAGGGGTAAATACAGAGAAGGATCACTGGTTATTGAAACATTGTACACGATGAGACAAAACTTTTTCCACCAAGATCGAGAATTTTATTACGTGTTTGGAAGTAACGGTGAGGGAACAACAACAAGAGGACTGCATTCAGACATCGATGTACTCAGATGTATTGATATACCTGTTGTGGAGAGGATATCTGATGCACCTCTACACGGCCTATCATTCCTCATGGTGGCTGATGAAACCACCAAACCTGGGTATTTTAAACTACAATGTGTTCATAACGCAGTTGCCATTTATAGCCGTGAAACGATCGATCATAAATATGCTGAAACCGACAGAAACGGCAGGATCTGTCTACGACACATCCGCAGCCAAGTTGGTGATGTGTTTCAAAGTACAAATGGTCCTGCCGTAACACATACTGGTGTAAATGGGTACTTAGATTCAGACATAGTTTTAGCAGTTCAATGTCAGCACATACCAAGCTGTGCTAAATCCTGGTTAAGAAGTGTTATCAGCAACAATCGGCTAAATGAGACACAAGTTAATATGCTGAAACAATCTGGTTGTTTCTTCGTCGCGAAAAACCATTCATCAAGTCAAAATGGTCCTATCGAATGGAGGCTGTCATTCTCCCTCCAGGAACGTGAACTCATGGCAAGTCTTAACCCTACGCAGCACAAATGTTACATTTTACTTAAGATGATCAAAAAAGACATTATACAAAAACGTGTGCCTGAATCGATCTCGTCGTATCACTGTAAAACATGTATGTTTTATGTTGTTGAAAAAACGCCCTATAATTTGTGGACCCGTAGAAACCTTCTAAAATGTACGCTTATTTGTATCAAACTGCTATTACACTGGGTCAAAGAGCAATACTGTCCAAATTACTTTATGCCGAAGGAAAACATGTTTGACAGGCTTGAGCGCGATACTCTACGAGACGTACAGGTCGTCTTAGAGGACATGACAGAACATTGGTGTACATGTCTTTGGTCATTGAAATGTGATAATATCGGGAACGTGTTGCACGATGTGTTGTTTGGATGTGGACCAAACTTTATGAAAGTGAAACATGTCAATGACACTATACACGCTTCATTGGCATACATTAATATTATCAAACGTTTAAAGGTTTCCACAAATATGAGTCTTAAGGAGTATAAAAGTATTACCGCTCTTCACTTGATGACACAATTATACGCAATGCATACACATTTACTGCAAACGAAGTGTGTTAGATACCATACTGAAATGGAAACAAGACAAGCAGTATGCTACTTTATTCCTCACATAAGTCTTCAAATAGCACAATGCGTAGCGAGTATCAGCCTGACTACCGATAACGCGGATCTACTGAAGATATTGTTCGACACGTTCAAGTATTACGTAGAAGAAAGTAAAGAACGTGACGCAATCTCCGCGAATTTGATTTGCGCATCCTATTGTTTGCAGAGTGGCAGATATAATGCATGTGAAGAGATTCTGTTACAATGCGAACAATCTTTGAAATCATATGGTGTTTCAGTATGTGGATGCAGTTTCGACCAGCTCATGTATCGGACTAATGGATATGAGGATCTCCTACGGTTGTTTGGTTCACAAGACATTCCATACAGGGAGTTCACGAGCACATGTGTAACTGGATGTCTTACTTTCCTACCTTGTCAGGCAGACCTTGTTCCCCAAGCTTTGCATTACGAGATGTATCGGTCGGTCAATACACCCCCTACTCCTAAGAATGAAATGTTGGATTTATGGTCTGACTGCATAGTTGTTGATTCAAAAGTTTATCTTTACTACCTACAGTATGTCCTGTATACAAAAGCAAATAAACAAGTATATAGAAAAGATGCTGTTGACAACTTAGTAAACCTTCTAACCAGCGACCCAAACCTTGGACATATTGAAACAGCCGTCAACCTCTTGGGATGGATTTTCAAACAAGAAAATAAATTACAACTAGCTTTGGTGTGTTTTCTAACATCCTGGAAAATAAGACCGATTCACAATGCTGCCAAGTGGCACTTACTGGAAACCATTCAAGCTATTAACAGACGTTATTAGGCAGAGCTAATCTTTCTTTCGCAACGACATTTTATAAATTTGATTGTGTTGAACAAAAATGCATGACATTGATCTGGAATGACTTTCAATGAACGAGAACTGAAGTCATTTTTCGTTCCCAATTCGGAATCCGTTGTGGTCGAGTGATTAGCGTCGGGGATTTCGAAACCGGGTGTCCCGGGTTCGATCCCCAGTCGCGGCACTACGGTCATGGTGGAGTGCCCTTGGGCAAGGCACATTTTCTAGCCTAGTACTGGTTTGTTTACCCAGGGATCATGAATAATTAAATTTAATTGCGCGCTAAATGACCTTAGTTGTCGATGCGCCATAAAACAATATACATTCATTCATTCGTTCCCAATTCATTACTCTGCTTTAGGCAAGTACCTGGAAATGTAACATATTCATTTTCATGCAAACAAACTGACAAGACGTGAAACAGTTTCTTAAATATATCATAGTTATGCAGACACACTTTGATGCGTTTGCAGCGAACTTCTTCTGAAAACAGTGTTGCAATAGGAGAATGTGTTCAAAATGAAAATTTCTGTTACAGCATTTTTAACCCTTTCAATAAATACGCTTTAATTGATAGAGGGTGTCTGGATGTTTTATATATGCAGATTTGTTTACTCCACGTTTAACAGATTTACAGTCATGTAACGGCGAATCGGGGTTTTAACCAGTCAATGTGTGTCTGCCCAAATGGGTTTTAATTTCAATCAATAACTTTTATATTCATTTGTTGTTTAAAGAATAGGCTCAAATGGTGATGAGTTGCACTATATTGCAACACTTCAATAAAAACATTTAAGGTTTTTTTGAGATCCATAAACAGTGTTAAAACAATGAATACTAAAATGTTAATGTTACAATATATATATATAGGTGCTACCTATTTACGAAAAAACGCAAGATAATTATAAACAAAAATTAAAGAGCATACTTTGGCAATAAACAAAATTTTAAAAGTAATTGACTAGACAATAATAATGTTAATGTCATGTTTCTTGCATTAACAAAACATATTTGGAACTCGTATTGCTGTCGTCTATAATTACGAACAGAAAATAATAAAGTAAAGACTTTCACAAAATCAAGGAATACATTTATAATGAACGAGGTTAAAACATGAGGGCCAAGATGATCCTTAATCGATCACCTGCATTATGATAAAGAAGCAAATAGATCAGCCCTTTTCTGATGCCACCTGGCGACTGCCTTTTTCAACCAGTCAATATGACTGGAACAAATTATGTAAGGGGTCACATTTCTGCTAAACCCTTTCCCTATTAGAGACGGTTTCGGAGGCCTTTGCAACAGACGATTTAGGAAAAGATTGTCGCCAAGGAACAATTGCTCTTTATGAGAAAGTTATCCTTTTTTCCACAATGTTTGATAAATAATTATACTTTGAATGAGTGAGTCAATACCTCATTTATAGAAATTTGGGGTCTTTCATGTTGACATTTTAACCCTTTTCCTCATATAGATGCTTTCTGACGCCTCTGCAGCAGACACAACGAGCAATTTCTCCTTTTACAATGTTTTCCACTTTTAGTCATCCATTCAATTATAGAGATTTTCTATTTTTTGATAAAATATACTCAAAGTCGTCTGCTGCAGAATTGTTGTATGAGGGAAAGGGTTTTCTACTGTGCAGATGCGTCAAAAGCGGTCTGTTTTTCTTTTCAACAATTCAACTTATGACGATGTTTTCAAATGGTCTGCTGGAAATGAATCCATGTTTGTGTTCGACTTAATTAATTTCTATTTTTTATTTATTATATTGTCTAAACCATTTATGTATGTATATTTGTGTTGATGTGTATGCTTTAGTTGGAAATAAAATATCTGTTCTGTTCTGTTCAGTTCAGTTCTGTTAATAATATATTTTATGGATTACGTAGTCCTTATTATCAGGATCAACTCAACAAAAAAAGGGTTCTCACTTCTGTTAACATCGGGTGATCTTCCCTGTAAACTGTTACAATCGGGTGCTCTCCCTTATTAAAACTCTGAACTGATTTTACTCTATTAACTTTGCTGTGTAGGAAAAGACAAACTAAAATTAGAAAAAGGTACTCAACTGACACGTGGTAAACCCTTTCCCACATACAACAACTCTGCAGCAGGTGACACATGAAAACATTAAAGTCAAAAATGTGGAAAATCTTCATAAATGAATGAAACATAACTGAATTAAGATGAAAACATTGTGGCAAAAAGAGAAATAGTTCGTTATGAGCATTTACTCATTTTTGTCAGAGGCGTCTGATGGAAAACGGAGACATGACGGCGATGGAACTTCTTGAACATCATTAGTGATTGATTGACTGATGAGTACTGCAGATGAATCTGTGTTTAATGACTTGAACATGCGTTCATACGTGTGTATATATTTGTGACAATAGAAAATATATATAAATGTAAAATATTAAAAAAACTTTCTAATTTTCATATTCCTGAAACCCTGAAAAAAAAGAAGAAAACTATAATTAATTTATTAATGTTCAATTATAATATTGCCTGTTTTAATGTAAAAAAAGAAGATTTTTATAAGTTAACATTATAATATTAAATAAAATCCATTAAATTATCCAAAAAAAGATGATATAAATGTATAAAAAAACTTGTCTTGTTTTATTAAATCATCCTAAGAAACAGACTATAGCTATAATTTGACCTAAGGCCGTAGGAAGGTGTTAATTGGAAAAAGCAAAATTCCTGAAACACCCACTTTTTTTTTTATCAAAATTTGAAAAGTGGGGGTTTCAGGAAGACACCGATGGCGGCATGACGCTTAGATCTATATCGAACGCTCATCACAAAAACAAACAAACCAATAGGCCCTAGAGACCAGCAAAGATCCAGATCATTTTGGGCAATCGTGCCAACCGACCAGGATCTTTCTTCTCTCTGTGATGTCTAGTCGTCAAAACATCCAGAAATCCTCAAGAGAACGATTAGACCGAACACTGATTGTGCAAGAATACAAGTAAAAAGTCACCAATGTTTTCCTGTTCCCACAAACAACAATATGCAGCAGACGACTTTAAAAGCATTTAGTTATTATATGGATAACCTCTATGAATGAAATCAAAGTTATTGAATAAAGTTGAGATGATTTTGAAAAGAGGAGAATTTGCCACAATGTTTTCAAAAACCGTCTGCTGCAGAGGCCTAAGAAAGCGTCTTTATGTTGGAAAGGGTGAACACCTGCACAGCCCAATATTCGTATTATATGGCCTTCATAGATAGAGTGCCAAAACATCTTACATTCATAGTGTTGAACGCAGTAGTAACGTTTGTTTAGAATAATGGAATTGATATATGAGCCGTTCCACAAGAAAACCAACATTGTGGACTCTGCGTAATGTTTCGACCCAGATCAGCCTAAGCATGCCGCGCAGGCTTACCCGGATAGACACTTTTCGCCTCCTGTGGATTTTCTGTTTCAGGAATCACTACTCTATACATCTTTCCCCCTAAGACGGAATGTGTCGGCCGGATCAGTCTGCGCGGACAGCGCAGGCTGATCTGGTCGATACATTACGCAGATGATATGAGCCGTTCCACAAGAAAACCAGCATTGTGGACTCTGCGTAATGTTTCGACCCAGATCAGCCTGTACAGGCTAGTCCGGGCCGATATATTCAGTCTCAGGGGGATAGATGTATAGAGTAATGACTCCTGAAACAGACAATCTACAGGAGACTAAAACGTATCTGTCCGGGTTAGCGTGGGCGGCATGCTTAGGCTGATCCGAATCGGTACTTTACGCAGAGTCCACAATGTTAGTTTTCTTGCGAGATGGCTCATATACGTTTTATCCTCGTGTCTTACATTGGATTTTATAAAGAAAAATGTTCTCAGAATAACTATTTATTCAATTAGTTAGTTTTTTTCTTTTCCATTTCCCCCATAAAGTTATACATGTATTAGATAGAGAATGAACTATTGAGGGAAATTGTTCCAATCAAAATCTTAATAATTTAGTTTTTCTAATGTGAGCAAAGGTCTATAATGAGCGTAATTATTAAAATTATTGTGACAATGAATATCTACACGGAATTCCGAAATGAAAATGAGCCGTCCGGCGAGAAAACCAACATTGTGGACTCTGCGTAAAGTGTCGACCCGAATTAGCATAAGCATGCCGCGCAGGCTTACCCGGTTAGACACCTTTCGCCTCCTATGGTTTTTCTGTTTCAGGAATCATTACTCTATACCACTATCAGTAGTATAGATAGAGCGCTATACGCACTACTTGTGGCTGTGGCTGCGAAAAAAAAAAAAAAATATATACACCGAAGTAACCCTTATCAAAATACGTTGATAGCGTTTACAATTCAAAAGGGACAATTTTACCAAAATACGGTATTTTAAACCGGCTGCTTTCCTTTAATTTCTTTTCAAATTTGACATTTATTTATTGAGTTTATTGACAAATTCCGTGCCCTGATCCGTACGTAGGTGGGTCGGTCTCCGACCCGACGCGAACATTTGTGTTATGGCTTGCAACATTTCCTGACCCGTGGTGGTGGTGGTGGTCCGCAAAGGCACCGTCCACACGAACTTAGACAAAATGTCAATCGCCAGTACAAAATAAGCGTAGTCCTCATTGTCTTTCTTGTAGTATGCCATGTTAGCCGTGTCTACATCCCACTGATAATCCACAAAGGGAGCAATCACTCGCCTGCGTTTAAATTTCGAGCGGGCTTCCCGATGGACGGCAAAATCTTCTTGTTTTATTAGCCAATTAAGAATTTTCTGTCTACTGAGGACAAATGTGCCCTCTTTTCTCACCGCTCTATATAGTTTCTCAACACCCCCGTAAGCCCCAGCGCGTGCTGGATTGTAGTAAATGTTAGCTAAGTAATCTTCATACTTTATAGGCGAAGCCATTTGGTTTTCTTTCTCTCCGGTTGTTTTACAGATGCTGTAATGTTTGGACGTTTTACTGGTATGCCAGGGGGCGGTGGGAGCTCGCTCCTGCCTCCGGTCTGTTGTCTCGCGGAAGGTGACAGCAAACTCGTCGGTACATTGAGTTCAGACAGTAACGTTCTAAATGCCTCTTTTTCCGACTGGCGTAAAGTCTTTATAGTCTTTCATGTGAACTTTGAGCAGATCGATAATGTTAGAGTTGGGAATGTCTCGATCCTGTATAGTCACTTCACCATTTTCGTTCCATCTGATATAAGGTTGAATGTAATCTATCACACTTCGCACTTTGTTTTGCATGGACTTTGGAAAACGATGTACCAGAGATTCTAAAGCAGTCATTGCTCCATTGGTCACGGGGTTACTCTTCGCATCGCTTTCATTAACACTCTCGAGTTCTTCTACACTAGGTCTCAGGGTTGGGTCTTTTTCCGAATTTTTCGTCGATTCAGAGTTCGGGGTAACATTCAACAAACGCTGATATCGGTCAAACGATAACAATACCATCTTATTCATGCTGGCTGATACACGATGGTGTCTTCTCCGTTATATACGTGGGTTTGCACGCGATAGCATTCCTCCGCTCCAAGCGAAAAGTCTAACACCAAATATCCATAGGGCTTCGATGTCGCGTCTTTATAGGCTTCCATGAGAAAAGCGCTTTTACCCAAAAACGCTTGCCTGGCTAAGCACTGGAGCTGCGACACATCTCTAGGGTTTTTCATGAGTACATAAATATGCGTGTTGAGATTAATCATGCGACTGTGCTTGCCCTTACAGTACACATTTTGGTTGATGTACAGCACGCTCAAATGCCGATGATGCATGCCTTTAACAAACAAGTTTTCCATCTCGGGAGAAGAGGTGACACTGTCCATCAAATCATCCAAAATCACCAAATTGCAGGTAGAAGGACTGGAAAATGACTCAGTTGCTCTTCCGTCGGTAATCCTTGATGAAAGGTAATAAACGAAAACTCCTTCTCCATGGTATCAAACAGGGGTTGGTAGATGCCGTAGCAGTACAACACTTTCATGGGCGGAGTGGTAAACATGACGTGCTTTTCTCGTAACAGGCGAAAAGTCCAAAAGGACTTACCACTCATGGTGGCACCAGAGACCGCGATCGACGTGCATTCCGGAAAGGGTTACATCTCGGTTATGACAGTATGTTTAATGTGTCCTGCACTTTTATTCTCTAGTCTTCGAAATTGCTGGTCAGCATATCGACCAGGTCCTGGTCACTGATCTCTTGCTCTTGCGACGGAGCTGGACACAACGTGATGTCTAGAGGCACTCACATTGCTATAAAATAGTCCGGCATGCGCGAGATCCGTCTTCTTTTGACTCAGCTGGGGTGGCCATGAGGTAAAGCTCTCCAGTCTATGTTTAAACAACAGATGGTCTGGATGCGCGAGGTTGTCCAACTCCATGTTGTCACTACGATGTCTGTCTACGAAATGAAGACAACTGCGGAGACGCTGAAGGGGGGTTAGGACTCTTTAGAAATACCTTTCTAAACGCAACAGCTGCGCCGACAGTTTAATCAGGCGATACTTCCAGCTCGGGGTTTTCATGGTTTCTCGCCAGTCCACGCAATTGAGTTTCAGTTCGTACATCACGAGATATTCTGCCGACACATCCTCTAAGGTGGCCGCGGTTTCTCTCCACTTTATCAGAACGTCTTTTTCATCGATCGCCATAAGAATGTCTTCAAAGTATAAGGAAAGCTGCTGACGTTTAGTCAAAGTAAAACAGGTATGATCCGTTTGCGATAAAGAGTCTACAAGGCAACCTTCGCACGTTTGTTTAATCACTTCTGGCAAACGATATAATATTTCCTTGGCGTAGAAGAAATCCAAGTAAGACTCCAACAACGATGCCATCCTGAATCTCCTGACTTCTAATTGACAACTGAGGAGAGTATATAGTTATATAGTTATATATCGGACATTGAAAACCTCGCGCTACACGTTCTGCACTACTCACATTCCATACTATTGGCGAGAAAACAAGTGTCACTGGTCTGTATGTGCTCTTGCTCTTCGTGTTGATTGCACTTCTTCTCAGACACAAATTGCTGCCCGCAGTAGCAACATAACCAAGGGGATGCCGCTTCTTGATTTTCTAAATACTGTTTTAAATACGTGACACTGATCTGAGCATTGCATATGGCGTCAAATACGTCAAAAGGTAGTTTCAAACATTTTCTCCCACTTTGAAGTAGAAGGTATGCATCCTGGTTGTAGCGTTTCACAACTAAAGAAAAACGTTTGTTCAGTTGACATATCACTTGGTTTTGTTCCCACTGCACTGCGTGAAAATCCTCGAAACCACAACTACCTCCCTCTACCAGTCTTTTAGTCATGTTGGCTAGTATTCTACTGTTTAGAAGCGATACATTCATTGGACGCTATATCAAGCCGTTTGTAATGCTCATTATAGTTAAAGTCGAGTTCAGACACGAACTAGTAAAATTTCAACTGCGGCGGTTTTAAATGACAACACGTCTATACACTCTTTTTTGGAAGGCTTAATGACCTGACATTCTTCCTTCCATTGTTCTATTATTACTTTAGACAGTGTGTACTAAGATTTAAACCTACTTATTGTATCATTTAATTTTTGATTTTTCCAGTTATAGATGTTAGTAATTAATATTTACTCTATATTGCAATGATTAACATGTTTTAGATGGCAGGTGTTTGTAACCCATCTTCAATGAGAAAATATATGTTAACCATATTACGTCATTTTATTGCTAATTGTGTAAATGTTAATATGTTCTAGTCAGTATAGCTGCGAATCCTCGAAACCACAACTACCTCCCTCTACCTGTCTTTGAGTCATGTTGGCTACTGATGAAGATGAGATGTAAAAATAAAAAGTCTATCTGACACACCAGAACTTTACCATATATTTGGATAGGCGTAAACGTTTAGAGTCCACTAGTCCGTGTTCTAGGCCAAACATTCTTAATATGGAGTGTGTCGACTATGGTTACCACCGCTATAGGCGTTAGCCCTTCGTTTCAAATACAGTTTAAATTAACGTGTCGTTCTCGTCAGTTTGAAGGAAACGCTAAGCCACATACTATCCGCGTATGAAATAAAGTAGAAAAATCGAACTTTTATATGGTAACAAGAAAAGTCAAATTTGATTCATGCGAGGATCATTTTTTCGTTATCGAGCTATATTTTTATTTTTTCGAGATAGCTACATACTATTCGCGTATGAAATAAGGTAGACAAATCGAACTTTTACATGGTAACAATAAATGTCAAATTTGAAAAGAAATTAAAGGAAAGCAGCCGGTTTAAAATACCGTATTTTGGTAAAATTGTCCCTTTTGAATTGTAAACGCTATCAACGTATTTTGATAAGGGTTACTTCGGTGTAGTATATTTTATAAACTATCGCGACAATGAGTACCGAACATGTCCTACGATCACGTTCGACCAGACCAGATAACGATTCCCAAGGTCACCTCTTTCTGGGACAATTTTTTTTTTTTTTTTTCGCAGCCACAGCCACAAGTAGTGCGTATAGCGATCTATCTATACTACTACTATCCCCATGAGACGGAATGTGTCGGCCCGGATCAGTCTGCGAGGACTGAGCAGGCCGATCTGGGTCACCACATTACGCAGAGGCCATACTGTTGGTTTTCTCGCGGGACGGCTCAATTTCTATTTCGGAATTCCGTGTACATGTTTATGTTCCCAATAAATTTAATAATTACGCTCATTATAAACCTTTGCTCACATTAGAAAAACTAAATCGTTGATATTTTGAATGGAACAATGTATATAATTATAATTATATACAGTGTTGGCTCGAATACTGGTCGTAGTTTAAAGACTATACCATTTTACAGACCATTTTGATAAATAAAGCCAGTGTTTATGGTGAGTTTGTGTTTTAAGGAATTTTACGTTAGTGTGAATACAATGTGTATCGTTCCGTTCGGAATTTAATTGGTATTTACGTAATTTCGGATATTCACACGACGATAAGATCACGGGTATACATTTCATTGTCTCAACCATTTCTGTATGTATATTTGTGAATATCAACCATGAGCTGTTTATGCTTAAGAAAATAAAATTTCTGCTCTGGTCTGTTCTGTTCATGTAAGTATCCATTTTGAATAGATCCAAACGTTGATTGAGTGTTGATTAATTGGAGTAAAATGCCGGTTTCAACAGTTTTCCAGTCATATCACGGCGGTCAGTTCATCTACTCATATGTCTCCTGGCTATCTCACATCAGTACTCCACACAGCAGACTTTCCAAGCAACCGGCTGCTTTTCCACATAGACTATTAGCTCATTGGTGGAATACGAATGACGCTTGTCACAGATACTTAAGATCCCAACGTAAACACTCTTCTTCCCTTAAAAAATAATCATGCTCTTAACTTTATGAATAAAGAACTGAATTAGAATGGTCTGTAAAAGAATATTATGAACTTTACACATATCTTTTTAAACATTGTGGAAAAATGAGAAATTCTTCAAAACAGGCATTTTGTATATTTTGATAAACCAGGTTCTTTTCAACTCTGTAAACAAGCTATACTTCAATTTATACAGATATTGTATTCTTTTCTCAGACAGTTTCTAAAACATTATATCAAGTGAATATTACAATGTTTGTTATTCCACAAGGCAAAACCGCATCATCTCATATGTTATCTTCTTCGTGGTAAAGTGGTTAAAGCGGCCGCCTCGGTAGCGGTAGATTAGGGTTCGATCCCTTTTACCAACAAATGATATTAATGACTTCCCACCTCGACACTTAATTGATTGATTGATTGATTAATTGGGGTTTAACGCCGTTTTTAACAATTTCTCAGTTATATCACGGCGGCCAGTACACCTACTCATGCATTTCCTGGTTTTCTCACACCAGTAATCCACACAACAATCTTCCCAAGCAACTGGCTGCTTTTCCACATAGACCTCGACACTTAAAGTTGTGGGTATAGCATTACGACTGATGGATCAGTGTTAGGATAAATAATACAGGTACATTTCAGAGGACTAGATAGATAAGAGGGAATGAAAAGGTCTTTTCCCCGACAATATTTCTCTTACTACTTAACAAAATCCTATGTTGTGGGTACTCAAAATAATCGTCTCACTGAGACGATTCTTTTGAGTACCCACAACATAGGGTTTGAATGTTAAATACGGATTTTAGAACATGAAAAATGCCCCATATCCGGAGCTCTGCGGTAATACTGGTAATGTATCCATGGAAACGCATTGATGTCACTGAATTACTGTTGATAGCGACGTAAATCACGACGGAAACAAACTGGAGTCCTGGTATAAGAAAGACAGGCAACACGTGGGTAGATGAATCTGACGCCGTGATGAATAACGGAATAGTTGTTGAAAACGGCGTTAAATACCAATCAGTCAACTTTCTTGAACACACCAACAAAGAGAGCTGCTAAACAAGCCACTTGTGAGAATAACACGTTTTGCTGAAGCGAAATTGATACACTTTATTCTTTCAGAAACACGGAGAAATATGGCGTTATCAAAGCCAGGTGTTGACCCAAAGAACGGTCTCTACAAAATTAAAATCTACAACCCTAAGACAGACTTTAAGGAATACAAAGCACCCAAGGTTTATAAGCCTCCCCCTTACAAAGATCCCCTCAGGGAAAAACCAAGAGAATACAAGGGACATGTAAGTCTGTATTTAACCCTTTCCCACATAAATCAATTCTGCAGCAGACGATTTCTCATGACAATGTTTAAAAAAAAGGTCCGATGCAGAGGAGATTAACCCTTTCCCTCATATGACAATTCTGCAGCAGACGACTTTGAACGTATTTTGTCAAAACATAGAAAATCTCCATAATTGAATGGATAACCTATGACTAAAAGTGGAAAACATTGTGGCAAAAGGAGAAATTGCACGTTCTGTGCAATTTCTTCTTTTGTCACTATGTTTTCAAAAAACCGTCTGCTGTAGAGGGCATCAGAAAGCGTCTATATGAGGGAAAGGGTTAAATATTACGAACCAAGTAAAATTTGCTTGGGTTACTTGACGGATGTTTACATTGGGGCCAGTCATTATAGCAAAGGGTTGAAATCATTCTTTGATTAGGTTAATTGAACGGATCGTCTTTACGTATACCTTTATCTATTACAGTTTGTAACGGATCGTCTTTACGTATACCTTTTATCTATTACAGTTTGTAACGGATCGTCTTTACGTATACCTTTTATCTATTACAGTTTGTAACGGATCGTCTTTACGTATACCTTTTATCTATAACAGTTTGTAACGGATCGTCTTTACGTATACCTTTTATCTATTACAGTTTGTAACGGATCGTCTTTACGTATACCTTTTATCTATTACAGTTTGTAACGGATCGTCTTTACGTATACCTTTTATCTATTACAGTTTGTAACGGATCATCTTTATGTATACCTTTTATCTATTGCAGTTTGTAACGGATCGTCTTTACGTATACCTTTTATCTATTACAGTTTGTAACGGATCATCTTTATGTATACCTTTTATCTATTACAGTTTGAGATCCCGGAATACAAACCTTATATACCTAAACCAGTCAACCAGGAATACAGGGAGTACAAGGGTCCATGTGTTGACCCCTTAACGGGGAAATCCTACAAAAAGGGTCGACAAAAGGACCGAACGCCAACGCCGGAAGAAGAGGTAAAGTTTAAATAGTTGTAGTAGTTAAAACACAGGGATCAATACTCATTTCGGATTTGTCTGGAGTTCCTTCCCCTTTCGCTTTCATAACGCAGGGAACCAGATTCAGTTTGGAAATCCTTCCACTTCATTATCAAAACGCAGTGAACCGGACTAATTTCGGATGCTTCATTATAGGTCAAACTACACTAAATACATCCGCTGACTTGCTACTATAGTCCCTAAAAAACCTTTGTTTGCGTATAAATGAGTGTATACCATCACCAGAATGTATTGAATATTTGACATTGAGTTTAAATGCATCGTGAATGTGTATTAGAGGATGCACTGGAAATGATTGATCACTTTTAGTATTTTGACCTTGTTTGAAAATGAAAGTACAGAATGCTAAACACCGGTTTTGTCCGGCCCCTATTTGGTCCAAAATGACGGGTTACCATTTTCGCCTGGTGAGTTCTGTCTTGCAAAATGCATGACCCCACATTTTCTTTTGATTGTTTTAAAGCTAGGAGGTAACTCTTTTTAATGATATATGGTGTTCTACATGAGAAACGCTTAGCAAGTGTGACAATTGAGGACTGAAACAGGTCGATTCACGTGGAAACAAAGAAGGATTTTTTTTGGTGTATTGTAACCTCTAGCCAAGATCAATTCTTATCCTGCAATCACGGTTTATATCAACATTATTCAGCTAGTGATGCTATGTTATGATAAAACACTTTTACCCATATACAGACGTTTTCTGGCACCTCTGCAGCAGACGACTTTTTAAAACATAGTGGCAAAAGAATGAATTGCTCACAGTGGCAACATAATGTCAAAACCCTTTGTTAACTGATTGATTCCTTTTTTTTATCAACACTGCTCTATGCATGCGAGGTAAGTGGGTTCTCAAAGTCAAAGACAATCGAACAAGATGACATGCAATTCCTAAAATATATATATAACGCGTAACGCAATCTAGTAATATAGGTACTTGTGGGGTGTAACTGGTAAGAAGCCTCCGTTGAACCTGATCACCCAAACCTTTTAGGCCTCCGTCAGCATAAAACAGTTCTTTAATTTATGCAAATGAATACCTAAATGAATACCTAAATGAATACCTAAATGAATACCTAAATGATAAGGGAATGCTGAAACTGAAAGCATATAAAAACACTCACCTCTTTGACTTCTCATCTCAATGAAACATTGCAGGAGAAATGCTACTTCATCATTTCAACGTGGACTTTTCTAGAGTAACGCGACCGGATCCGATTCCGTGTTGGTGTTACACGCTGTACCGCTTCCGTGGTGGTTTTACACGCTATACCACTTCCGATGTGGTGTTACACGCTATACCACTTCCGTGGTGGTTTTACACGCTATACCACTTCCGATGTGGTGTTACACGCTGTACCGCTTCCGTGGTGGTTTTACACGCTATACCACTTCCGATGTGGTGTTACACGCTGTACCACTTCCGAGGTGGTGCTACACGCTATACCACTCTCGTGGTGGTGTTACACGCTATACCACTTCCGAGGTTGTGCTACACGCTATACCACTTTCGTGGTAATGTTACACGCTATACCACTTCCTTGGTGGTGCTACACGCTATACCACTTTCGTGGTGGTGTTACACGCTTTACCACTTCCGATGTGGTGTTACACGCTATACCACTTCCGAGGTGGTGCTACACGCTATACCACTTTCGTGGTGATGTTACACGCTATACTACTTCTTTGGTAGTGCTACACGCTATACCACTTTCGTGGTGGTGTTAGACGCTATACCACTTCCGAGGTGGTGCTACACGCTATACCACTTCCGAGTTGATGCTACACGCTGTACCACTTTCGTGGTGGTGTTACACGCTATACCACTTCCGTGGTGGTGATATACGCTGTACCACTTTCGTGGTGGTGTTACAGGCTATACCACTTCCGTGGTGGTGCTACACGCTATACCACTTCCGTGGTGGTGTTACACGATATGCCACTTTCGTGGTGGTGTACTCTATACCACTTCCGTGGTGATGTTACACGCTGTACCGCTTCCGTGGTGATATTACACCCTGTACCACTTTATCTTTATGTATGCATACACATAAGCAGTTTACAAACTGCCATTCGCAGTAGAACTTGAAAACATATTGGAAAAAGCGTGAAATAATCTCTATAAATGAAAATTAAAAATCTTAAAACATTGAATACATTGTGGCATGTGGAGAAATGAACAATTTCTCCTGTGCCAATAATGTTTTCAAAAATCCTCTGCTGCTGAGGCGTCAGGAAGCGTCTGTATGTGGGACAATGTTTTTTTGTAAATAGCTGAATGAATGGACACGGCCCAAAAAGCTCTTTCCAAAAAAAACAAATACTTTCCTAATTTATGTTTGTTAAACTTTTTTCTCTATTTCAGGTTCCAGAAGTAGCCAAGAAGCCCGTACCAAAAGTGTATATATCATTTAACAGGTTCGGTAAAACACCTGGCAGTACAACACGAACCATTCAAATGACTAAAAACCTCGAGTTTTGAAGACAAACTGAGCCGCATTTTTGTTTGTGGGAGGGGGGGGGGGGGGGGGGGGGGGGGGGGGGGGGGGGGGGGGGGCATTAATGCATCTGCGTACAGTTATGATTCATATGAGACTTTGAATACTCACTTTGCTTTCACTATCCGTAATCTGGGGCCGTATTCACAAAGCTCCTAAGTTCTTTCCTTAGGAAATTCCTTAAATACCCGATGTGGCATTAATGCATCTGCGTACAGTTATGATTCATATGAGACTTTGAATACTCACTTTGCTTTCACTATCCGTAATCTGGGGCCGTATTCACAAAGCTCCTAAGTTATTTCCTTAGGAAATTCCTTAAATACCCGATGTTCCCCTTAGCTGAGGAAATTCCTTAGAAATAAGGAGAAAATGGTGAAACTTGAGGGAAATCTCCGTATTTAAGGAATATTTTTTTCCTTAGGAGCTTTGTGAATACGGCCCCTGATCCTTTACTATATACGAGGGGTGATCCAACAGTAATAGGACTTTCTTAGTAGCTTTTGTATTAAATGTCAGGGGCGTAGCTTTGCAATAATCAATGTGTAGGCCGTCTCGTGAGAAAATCAACATTGTGGATTCTGCGTAAAGTATCGACCCGGATCAGCCTAAGCATGCCACACAGGCCTACCCGGATAGACACTTTTCGCCTCCTGTGGGTTTTATGTTTCCTGAATAACTACGCTATACATCTATCCCCCTAAGACGGAATGTGTCGGCCGGATACATTTCGCAGATGTCTACCGCAGCTGCTGTATTTTGGGGCATTTTAACAAAAAATGTGTAGGCACGTGCCTACAGTGCCGAAAGGGAGCTACGTCCCTGAATGTTACACATTGATAACATTCATACTACATATATGTATTTTTGTTTTTGCTCTACTATACTTCAGAATGACGTTAATACCGTGGACCGCCCCCGTGG
>JASEVX010000517.1:79847-96290 GCA_031761405.1 Serripes groenlandicus | reverse complement strand
GTGTACACATTTATCTTGGCTTAAATTTGATTTTGGTGTTGTTAATTATTCAAATAATAGTTTTCCAATTCATATAATTTCAATGTTTATCAATCTTATTCATACGATCACAGGGTAATATCCGGTATTACTTAAAGGGAGGTTATTTGAAGTATACACAGTCTTCAAAGTGATAAATATGTCAGCATATTACCGTCTACAGTTGTTTGTGGATTTTAAATGTTCTTTTTTCTTCTTATTTCTACATGTACAACCGAAAAATTGCGGCTCCTATTTGACGCTTTGCGTCAAACATTCGACTTGTAATAGTATAGTTTACTCCTCTGAGGAAGAGGCAGATGATAGGCTGTCTCTGGGCACCCCCGACGCAGCCTCTATTCCAAGACAAGAACATAGGTCAGCGGATTGGCTGACACTCGTCATATTACGCAATCCTCACAAGCGAGAGGAAGCGTGCTCCTCACGTGACTTGCAGTGGGGCCAGAAACAACAATCTCTTCCCCCACTCATTGGGGAGTAACCGCTCCAGATAAAAAGGGATCCCCAATACCATAAATACTTTTTTGTAGGCATAACATCTATTTATGTTCCATTGTTTCAATAATAATACATTTCCATACATTCTGACAAGGGACAGGTAACCGGATTAATATGGGGAAATGATAAGACAGAAATTTAATTGAAGTTGAAATTGGACATTTTTCCATATCTGGGCGAAACAACCGCCACAGTTTTAAACGGCGCCAAGCCCAGATGAGGGTGAGCTTCTTGTCAGAAAATAAGAAAATTATACGTTTCTAAGTGAAATAACATCAAAATTAAAAAATGTGTTTGAATGCACCTAAACCCCACAAATCATGACAACTGAATTGTAAGCAATGGACAGTTTTATTTCAATCTATCGGCATATGTAAATTTGGGTTGGTCAGTGTTTTACCACTCTTTTTGAATATCATTACTTTTTGCTTCTATTAAATATTTCAATGTATTAATCTATCTATCACTCAATCGAACTAAGTATCAATAACGCTCTGTACCCCACTAAAAGAGGTAATTCGTTATTGACCCCTGCACCTCCTCTCAAGTCGACTAGTCGACTAGCAGCAATAGGTATATATTTAATCGATCTAGTGTGAGTGCCCCTGGTTATCGTTATTTTAAGTAGGGAAATTTTATGTCGTAAAGAAAAAGTGAAATTAAAACGTCGGTAGCCACGTCTAATCCTGAACAATAAAAGCGACATTACATTCAAATACGTCCGATAAAATTGTTTAATGTGTTCACGCATACTGTATTATATCATCGGTACATAGAGCGCTCTAGTCTTGAATAGTTACCGGCTAATTGACACCCGTTTAATAAGTTTCACCGTAAACCGGGTACGGGTAAATTGAGTATCTTCTTAAAATCAACAAGGCAGGCAATCAAAGTTTTCTTTTTATTTTAGTCAATTGGTTTTAAACGAATATTATTTCTCAAAACTAATGCGGTTAACGCGATCGTGTTTGGCTTTGGCGGAAAGTACCACGGTTTAAAGCTACACTTCCGCTTTAATCGAATCTATCGACTAATGTACGTGCATCTCTTCTCGTCAATCTCAGTTGTCGAGTATGTACACTACTTCTACGTGTTTATTCAATAACATAGATAATCAACTCTCGCAGAAATACTATCGTATCAGTACATAGCATCTAACCTCAATTGCTCTGCACTATAGCTTATTGCCTCTATGCTAAATTCTATAGTATAAGCCCTTCGACTTTCGCAGAGCCGTAGAATTATAGTTATATGCCATCACTAGTGAGTGCGTAGTTAACGGAAGTCGAAGCCCATGCGAAAACCATGCAGGGTTTTACGGGACGCGATTTCTGCGTTCTAATACGCATAAACCGGAACCCCTGAAAAAATTAAAATTGAGTTCCCATCGGGACGCAATGCTTGTAAAAAGATCATATTAAAAAGGAGAAAGTACAATATAACTAGATCTAGTCATCGTATACAAGCTCCGTAGAGAAAATATATTTTGGGAAATCAAACATATACACGTGACTATTCCAGCCAATCATAGATATCTGTAGATAAAATACATTTGGGAAACCAAATATACACTTGACTATTCCAGCCAATCGTATTTGCGATATGTAAATTAAAAACTTGTTGTTTCTCAATGGATGCAGTAAACGTCACCAAAATTGGGGGTCTTTGAATTGGCATGTGCGCGAGACATTTATCGAATTGAAATGGAATAACGTCAGTAAAAGATCGACGATTAGGAAATGCTGGATTAGACTTTCGGTCCAACAATTTCACTGGCTCTAATATTGCTAGTGGCTGAAATCTAACATAAAATTTCTAGCCCAAGAATATATATACATCCATCAAATGTTAAAAAGCTGGTTTTCCCTGCTTCTAATAATAGAATTAGGAATCTCATTATGCGAGCTCTGGAGTACACACGTGACATGAATTGACCAATCGTCGTCGGAGGAAAACACTATCTTCGAAGCTATCGCTATTTTTACACGTCCGAAAACCTATTCGATACGCTTGACGTAATATGTCAAAACAAACGGATTTGCGGTCGATATGGGGAAAAAGAAAGCCCGAATTAGAAGTTGAGGAGAAATGTTGCAATGAAAGTACGTCAGTTTCGGAGAATATTGGAAAGAAAGTTAGAAAAATTCCAGTAATTTAAAAAAACTTAAACAATCAGCATTTTTCTTTTCCTTTAATTACGATACCAAAATAGTAGACAAGTTGTGAGACAGAAAAAAAAGCTTAGCAATATCATTACTGTGCCAAAGGTAGCATAATTTAAATTTGATAATACATTTTAAATTCATAAGCTGTTTTATACATATTTATGATAAATCATAAATAATCATGAATATGTTATAACAACAGCTTACACATAATATAACAATAAACATTTGGCTTCCGTATCATGTATTGGGACCCCTGTTTTTTAGGGAGGGACTCCCTAACTTGTACATGACTGCATCCCAAGGACTCCCAACATCTTGTACTAGTGTAAAACCCTGCTTACCCCATGTAGAGGCTTTCTGATGACATTGCTGTAGACATCTTTAGAACACATTTTGACTGAAGTAGAACTTGCTCAATGCAAGCAATTCCAATTTTCCCATAATATCTTCTTCCCCTTTGTATTTTACCTCCATTATAGAGAGCTTTATATTTGTTTGCAAAGATATGTTCAAAGTCGTATGCTGCAGATGTGTTGTAAGTGGGAAAGGGTTAATAAAACAAACCATGTAACAAGCTTTAAATAAAAATGAGCAAAATTACATTATCTCAATTTTACCATATTGCTTCCAATTTTTTTGAAAAAGACATAGTAATGCAACAGTGCGACTATCATATTTTGTCCGTTATGCTACAACATTATGCATGTTTATATTTTTTTTAAATAAAAAAATGTTTTACCCCCATACAATTTCACACTTCCGTACACAACAGTACATGTAATTACAGTATATATTGAACATATCCAGATGTCTCATTAACATATCATATGACAAAGTTATTATAATCATGAAAATAACCTACTCAGAGGTCTCTAAACATAGTTTAAATCACAAACAAGATACAAAAAACTAATGTAATTATCTAATTTTCAAAAAATTCCGTCTACCACGTACTTCAGTACTTTGATTCTATGAAGGACATTTAAACAGAACTAGAAACCTAATTAAACACGCTTATTTCTGTTTTAAATTTTAACAAGCTTTTTAATCTCCCGGTTATCTTGCAGTCTTTTGATTCTTTACGTTTAGCAAAATAGTAACTTAAACCAAACACCCTAATTTTCATAAATTAATAACACACAAAGCTTGTTGGCAATTTTATATTTTACTTTACCTTCGCGGTATTCGAACGTTTCTCGTTATTTGCATGCTTCATTCGCATACTTTGTATTGTATTTTGAGTACTTTTAGGTAAATTAAGTATGACACACTAACGCTTTACTAACCCGTTAAACGTTAATAGTCTGTAGAACATTTTGACTAATAAACATCTCGGTCACAGTTATTGATAGATTTTAGTTAGGTCTGTTTATTTAGAAATCTCTCCTTGTATAACATTTCTCCATTTAAATGCGATATGTGTTAGTGGGTGCGCCCTCATAAGTTAATGCGCGAATGTAATAGGCTAAATGATAATGGCGAGAGAAAGGGTATCTGCATTTCATTCAATCAGATGACTATTCTGAGGATCCCTGTGTTAACGCACGAGGGTTCAGCATGGACGAGTTGCTAGAATCTGTGAAACGTCTCAAAAGGGGTAAAGCTGCCGGGACCCGACAATGTTTCTCCCGAACATATTATTTACGGAGGAGATGTACTACCACAAATACCCTACTTAGTTTGTTTTCGCATGATGGATATACGATTAGTACGTTCCATCACGGTTGCAAAGAAGGATACATCATTCCCATACATAAGGACGGGCAAAACCAATCTCTGAACTAAAAAGTTAATCGTCCAATGTACCCTTCTCTCCGTCATTTATAAACTTTTTGAGCGGATACTTCACGAGCGCATTACCAAATGGTGTTACTTCAACAGCATAGACCTTCCTAACAAGCAACAGCAAGCCTATCAGAAACTTTTAGGTCCGATAACTGCGTCATTCAATCTACAGGAAGCAACTCTCAACTTCAATGAATTGAAACACTTCAGTGTATGCCGCCTTTTTAGATACCGCCGGTGCTTCTTCGATAACGTCCGCCACAGTGCACTATTCTTAAAAATGAATGAACTCGGTATACGGGGTAAATTTCCTCCGACTACTTATAAAGTCACATGAAAAACTCACTGCACGTGTAATGATAAACGGTATCTGCTCGAACTCAATCGATATACTGCAAAGTGTAAGACAATGTGGGAGTCATGTCCACTTGGAATTATTTACTGTTTATAAACGACTTAATTAAACAGACTTGAATCATCAACCCTACGGTTTAACTGTTGGCACAAACAAATTGTGGCAATCCGACCCTAGCAGACGATCTTGTGCTTCTTTGTCCAAACTATGACAAGTCTCGAGCATCAATTAAACTATTACAAATGAATATGCAAATGACTGGGGAATAGCTTTAATACTGACAAGTGTAAATTTATCATAATTTGGTAAAAGCAATAGTAATATTACGTCGGTTAGATTCGGAAACTCTACCATAGGACCAGATGCAAAACAGTGACCCATGTTGGTATAATATTAAACGAAGAATTAACTAATTCGCATACAATAAGAAACCGTGTCAGCAAAGGAAGGGCCTCTATGTTCTCTTTACTAGCATTAAACAACCTGTGAAATGTCAACCCTATTACAATGGGTTCACTGATGAAAACAATATCAATGTCGTCTGCACTGTACGGATGTGAACTATGGGCATTCTATGTTCCTCTACAGATAAACAGAACGTTGAAAAACTTTGGAAATTATGTGCCAAAAAGGTCACAGCATTTGCCCTCTAGAACACGTACAGATATGGTTTTAAGTCTGCTAGGTTGGTACAGTATACAATGTGAAATTGGACAAACGCAAACTAGCTTTCCTTCAACGACTGTATAAAATGCCTACGAACTGTCTCTCCAAGCAGATTTTTCACTTATTCGTCTGAATTTGTTTTCAAACAAGTAAATTCACAGGACAAAAAAGGTTTATTCCTGATACTTTCAATATATTGCAAAAATATGGTTTAACTGCATATATGAAGTCGTATCTTACTACTGGCAAATTCCCTGAAAAAATTCTTGGAAAAGGATAGTTTCTAGAGTCGTGAAAGGAAGTTTGAATGCGAGCGTCCAGGAAAGAATGAACCTTCACCATGACTTCGTCCGCTTTGTGTCTGGTTCACAAATAACAGTCTTCCATCTCATTATTTTGGTTATGTGCAAAAACGCGCAAAACTATGTATCATGCATCAAGTGCTATACAAGTATTAGTAAGTAGCAAACACTTAAGAGAAACTGTCAGTCAGTGTGTATACTGCCAAAATATGATCACAGATATCCAGGGACACTTCATATCCGAATGTGTTCATTTCTCAAATGAACGGAATTTATTTTTTGAAAACATCAGTTTCTACTGTACTAATGACATGTTGCTCTTTCTGATAAGATTTACTACCCAGAAAGAGCAATTTATCAGATATCTTCTTGACACTGATTTGCCAACAGTATTTAGTCTACCCGAATACAATCGAACCTGTTATGTCCAATTGTGTATGCGATACGTACATAATGTATTGAGAAACAGTTCTGTTTAGCTGTAAATATACCCAACGGATGGGCTTATGATGTACACGTGTATGTATATGCACATGTATATGTGTGTTTGTGTTTGTATGTGTGTGTCTGTGCACTCATGTGTATATATGTGTACATGTATATATATATGGAGACGTGTGTATGTATGTATATTCATATGTGTGAATGTATATGTATATATATACTTTCTTCTTCACCCTCTGTCTTTCCTCTGTATTGATTTCTCATTCTCTCTATCTAGAGACAAACATATTCTATCCCTTCTCTCAACTGTCTGTCAATGATTCTGTTATGTCTTCTCATTTTTACATTTACTATAATAATTACCCTCCAGAGCAATTCATATTTCGTTTCGATGAGGTGCTCCTCAGGGGTATCTAAGAATATATCTCGCGAACAATGAAGACTCTGGTGGTTCTACTTATTCGAGCAGTATATCCAGAGTTTTCACATAAACTAACTCTGTTTTTGTTGTGCTTGCAACGTGAATGAATGCTATTGTACTCATTTTATATATTCGTGTTTAGTATTGATGTATAAGTGCTTTTTCAATCGACCTTACGAAATGAATGCTGTTTGTGTAAATATATTAACTATTCAATGTTTGTCACTTTTGGTTCAATGTTTGTGTCAACGTTCTCTATCAACTTTGTATTGTTTCTTTGTACTTTGTACTATCTTCGGTGATCGGTGGAAATAAAGATATAATAATGAGGTAGTCAACAATTCTTTCTCCGTTGTATGTGAAGCATGTCATCTTACCAACCCCAGCATCATCACCAAAGCGGCCATTAAAAATACGCAAATTGAGGGATTTACATAAATCTATCAAACGCTCACCAAACCTATTCGTATCGTTATCAGATGATGTGCGTTCTAAGTACTGGTCTATTCCAGGCTGAGAATCGCTCACTGATAACGGTCCGTCATGGTCTAAGTAATCTGCCCTTGACTCACACGTGCCTTCAAATCAACAAATAAGAAAACACGCTCGAGCTCGTTAAATTGTCGTATATCGGACTCTATCGTGTCGCATGTATCGACATATTGTAAATATCGTAAACGGTAGAAATCTCTGTCGCTATATATGTAACACAAAGATAATATAGCATTCAAGAAATGAATCAAAGAACTGTAAAACTTTATTTTACAGAGAGAGAGGCAGAGAGAGAGAGAGACAGACAGAGAGAGAGACAGACAGAGAGAGAGACAGACAGAGAGAGAGACAGACAGAGAGAGAGACAGACAGAGAGAGAGAGAGAGAGACAGAGAGAGAGAGACAGAGAGAGAGATACAGAGAGAGAGAGACAGAGAGACGAGAGAGAGAGAGAGAGAGAGAGAGAGAGAGAGAGAGAGAGAGAGAGAGAGAGACACACAGACAGACAGACAGACAGACAGACAGACAGACAGACAGACAGACAGACAGACATACAGACAGACAGACAGACAGACATACAGACAGACAGACAGACAGACAGACAGAGTGAAAGAAAATACAAAAAGAAAATATTAATTAATGTCAGTATATGAGATGCACCGTAGCTGAACTTAACTAAATGCATTTAAGAGAAAAGCGTTCATAGGGAAGGGGGTGCAAATCACGTGCAGAAATATACCCACATCAACATATCTCAACAATTAATATATACAATATTACAACAGCACAAAAACAAACAAAACAAAAATGACATAAAATAATACTGACAGTATTTATTTAACCCGGTACAAAGTACTTGTAACTTTTCCAATACGTTATGTAGAAATAGTACCACATGTTTGTAAACCATATCATAATTGTTAAGCAGTTCAAGTTTGGATTCAAACCGAATAGAGCTTCAACATACATCTTACCATTCAAAGAATCTAGCATATTGAAAGTACTACTACCACATTTGACATAAGTTATTTGTTGAAAGGAATCCGAGAGGGATCTTACATAAAAACAGGTAATCAGAATATTCTCTTCTATTCCCAAATGATTGTATTCCTCTTTTTCATAAATAATTCCATAACCCATGACAAATGAACGAGTACTGCGTTTGTAAGCACGCTTGGACTCATTAAAAGTGACAACTGCACACTTGTTGGAGTTATATTGGTATCTCCATAAACACGAGTATTTGTAACATATATCAATCATAGTTTTAAAGAAGTAAGATAAAGAGAGAAGGGTCATGTCGTCTGCAAAAGACGGGGCACACAAATGGAGCCCTTCGATTTGAAATCCTAACTGACTGTAGACTAAATGCTCAAGCAATGAATTAATAAATACAAGATACAACAAGAGCACCGCGTACGGCACAGACGCTCGACTGATAGGGAGAAAACAGAAAGAAAAAAGCTGAGCTAAACAAAAAACCTTAACCGGAAGACTACGCCGCCGCCGACGCCGACGCCAGGGTCATGACAATAGCTCTCGTTTTTTCAAAAGTAGAGCTAAAAATGATTACACCCTGTCTGGTACCTTGTAAAACAGGGAACCAGTCTGAGTTAAAGCCTCTATGCACAACACTGCTATAACAAATCTATAACAAAACATCAAATCAAATAGAAACGTTATATAGTGTTTCAGAATAAGGCCTCCGTGAATCAGGTGCTCATTAGAGACACGGCCAATACCACAGATTTTACCAGTTTTTAAAGTAGACAAAGATGATAACACTTCCAACTGAGAAATGTGATCACCACTTTCCACAATAGGTGTTACCTTGATACTATTACTACGTGCAGTAACATTCTCAAAATGAGTGTTATCATACGAATCACATTATGTATCAGAGTACAACGAGGCGAAATGCCAACCCCACTCATGGCAAATACTTTCAGAATCGCGAAAAACAATCCCATTAAATTTAATTTCATTACAAACATTATTATTTACATTTTTATTTTGAAAAAGCCTCCAAAACAAAGGACTATCTACGCCAGAGGCAGTGGCTATGTCTTCGTTTATCTGCAGCAGATACTTGAATGAACTGTTTTTATAAATTTTGCGAAAACATCGTTTAGCATCCTTGTATGCCTTATACGAGTCATGATCAGTATCTCTTGGTCTGCCAGCATCAATCCAAGCCCTGCGTTTTATTCTTATAAGCGCATGGTATTGTTTGAGACTGTCAGACCAATAAGGTTTAAGGTAAGGGCGATAACTGAAGTGCGGAAGATACAGGGCGGATACTTCATTAATGCTAGTAATAATGTATTGGTATAGTTTATAAATAAAACAGTGTTCTTCATCAATAGGTATATTATCTATACTAACTGTCAAACAGCGACTAAGATCAGATTCATAATTATACAATTGTTCATGGGATACTTTATGCCATTTAACGGTCAAGACTTGATTTTGAGAAATGTACTCATATAACGTAATTTCTATATTAAAAACAACAGGCCGATGTGAAGAAACGTTAATACTGTTATCATCTAGTATTTTACAGTACGTTATATAACATGACAGTTCTTGAGAAACAATGATGTGATCAATCAAAGACTTATGACGGTTGTCAAATGACACATAGCTCGAGTCCGCGCCGGAACACAAGGGGGATATAGTTACATTAAACAAATTTAAGAGAGTGGTTAATCCGCTCAGCGCCTCATCGATTTGTTTAATAAATGTATTTCCATTTAAGTGGGCATTAAAATCGCCCATTTGTATGACTCTACCTGATTCAGAGTACAGACTGATTAGATCATGCAGCATCTCCAAGTGTTCCCTAAAGCGAACAATACTATGGTTAGAGCTAGGTAGATACACTTGTATAACATAAATATAGGTATCACGTGGAATCTGCACTTGAATACCCATAATCCTATCAGAGTCAATACATAACGGTGAAATAATATGATTTAATTCATTCTTCCATAGCAAAGCAATGCCGCCTTTTCCTACATTTCTGTTACTGTTAATAAGAATATCTGAATCGCATACACCCAATCCATTAAACTTTGGATGTATACTACTCAGAAAATGAAGATCAGACGGATACAACCAATGCTCAGAAATACCACATATATCTATTGACTCATTTTCTAAAACATTGCTAATATAGTAAGCACTGGACATTAATCCAGTAGCGTTCCATGTACATATGTGTAGATTAGGCATAAAGCACAGTGTATGAGAAAACAACAACGAAAAAGTAGCCCATACAAGGACCAACAATATAGAACAAATGAAATAACACATCATGTAGTATATTTGCTATTATTACTCTAATATGCATTATCACTTTGATGCTCATGGGGATATGTGTATTCGTGATCACCGAAATTCACATACTGATCGCAGTCTGCACTGTTATAATCCTCACGACTGCTACGAGACTGCCCGTAGTAGTTGTGACGATTATAACTACCATGGTGTCTATCAACATGGGGATTATACCTCGACCTATTTGTAACCAGGTCATATTTTCATTGTCTGGCATTTCATGTCGTTTTCGTTAATTGTTGCTCATTGGGCTCATTGTTTGAACTGGTCATGTGATTCAGGTCATGTGACAGAATCCGTGAACATATTTCACTTGTCATTCTGATTTTGTCAGAGACGGACATCTTCAAATTGTTCTGAAAAGATAACTTAATTGAGAACTTGGAGAAGTTTGAAGAATGTTAAGAATTTTTTTTTATGTCCCTTATTGGGCGCCAATGTAACCCGGCTGAAAATATCCGACCGACCAGGGCTCGAACTCGGAACCTCTTGTCCCGTATGCGAACACTCTACCGTGTCGCTATAAAAGCTAGCTCTATAGCAAGGCAGTATAAGTATCCCCTTATACAAACACATAGCTACAGAATTATTGTCTATCTGTGGGAATGAATGAATGTATATTGTTTTATGGCGCATCGACAGCTAAGGTCATTTAGCGCGCAATTAAATTTAATTATTCAATCTATCTGTGGGAAAGACCACTATACTACATTTAGACAAGATGTAATTGGCTGGGTTGTATTTTGACTCTCTCATTAATGGAAATGGGTTTTCGTGAATTAAACTTCAGAATGGCAGCATTTCAGTTTTAGGTTATTTTCATTTAATCCTTAATATTGCATGTTCAAATGTTCATTTCAAATTAATAAATTATTGTATGTCCTACTTACAGCACAGCACATTGGCGTGAAGTCGAGAGAGTGTAATGTTCATGAAAGGAAGTAAACTACATTCAGTTTGATAAATTGGTGAGTCATCCTTTGTTTTCATCTTTCAACTCTATATGTTAAAACATTACTACTGTGTCTGTATGTTTAATGTAATTGTATATAAATAACATGTTTCATTCATATATACTTGTCTTATGGCCGCCAGTTGGTTTGTCTTAGCCTTAAGTTCAAACCAATTGATTGTCATAAGAAAGTTAGACAGCATATCTGGTCTAATCATTATTTTATGTATTTAGTATTTAGTATGTTTATTTATTTCTGTTTACAGATGTAATACATTCTTCGTACATCTGGAATGAATTAAAACTATTTAAACCAACTGAGGAATTCCGTTATTTAGTACCAACCCCATTGGTTACATATTGTTGTGAGTCCTTGAGGGATTCTTATGCGCAACGTCACCACTCAAAACAGTATTATCGCTGTCACGTGTATCACTTTGGCTATTCCCATGATATTTCTTAGTGTAACCGTTTTTTATGGAACGCCGGCACTGTCTTTAGAAGTGATGAAACTCCATTATTATGTCTGTTTGTTATTACATTATGTACAACGATCTTTACATGTTGTGCAAACATATTTATATTATGTCAGTATATGGTTATGTGTTGTGGTTTTGTACTTATATTCTGACAGCTTTTATTATATTATGTCGGTACATCTTTACATTATGTAGATACATCTTTATATTATGTAGATACATCTTTATATTATGTAGATACATCTTTATATCATGTGCTTGCTTTATTATATTATGTCCATACTTTATTATATTATGTGGATACATCTTTACATTATGTAGATACATCTTTATATTATGTAGATACATCTTTATATCATGTGCTTGCTTTATTATATTATGTCCATACGTTATTATATTATGTGGATACATCTTTACATTATGTGGATACATCTTTATATTATGTGGATACATCTTTATATTATGTGGATACATCTTTATATTATGTAGATACATCTTTATATTATGTAGATACATCTTTACATTATGTAGATACATCTTTATATTATGTAGGTACATCATTACATTATGTAGATACATCTTTATATTATGTAGATACTTTATTGTGCGCTGTGTTTACTTTATAACATTATGTCCATACTTTATTACATTATGTCCATACGTTTTTACATTATGTGCATACTTTAGTATAGTGTGTGCACAAATTATTATATATTATTTCGCCTCACACGAAATTCTAGCAATTTCACTGGTTAAAGCGTGTCACGTGCAGAAATATATATTTCTATAGGGGGTGAGTAAATTCCATAGGGGGTGAGTAAAGTAAAAAAGTCAGTTCAAAGGTTGGTTTTCGTAAAGTGGCTCTCAAATGTTACCAGTTACCCAGAAAGAAATGAAATGAATTGAAATAAATATGTTCATGTTGAACCGGTGTATTTTTTTAAATAATATATCGATTCCAATTCTTTAATCAATATTGATAGATCTTTTACTCATGACGTCATATTATGCTACCAACAAATATCAACAAGTTACAGTATAGTTCAGTTTAAAGTGGTCGACGAAATAAATACATAATTGGGTTTGCTACTGACCCACTACGGAAATATAGTGGGTCTGTTGGACTATGTGCGACTTATTTTTCGATCCAACATGACAAATGTTTGAACAAGAACTGAATTTGATGGAAATTAATGTTCTTATGAATTTCAATGAATATTTGAACATACATTGAACCTCTGAAGTGTTCAGAGGCTTTTGAAACTTGACCTTGTGATCTAGTTTCTGACTCCACAAACATGTAATCGCGTTTATAGATTGACCTAGATTTGATAACGATAAATATTCATAAAGAAAGTAGATAACTAGTAATTTAAATGATGTCCAGTACATACACAATATAAGTCTAAGGGGACATAACTCTTTGTGTTTTAAAGCAATCTTTGTTTCACGTGCCGTCTAGCCTTTTACTATGTAGGTTAACATTTCCATACGGTTTTAATCAAATCCATCCACCAATGCCTTAAATATGGCACAGGACGACAGACGAACGGACGGACAGACGGACGGACGGACGGACGGACGGACGGACGGACGGACGGACGGACGGACGGACGGACGGACGGAAGGTAAACGACAAACATATCCCATTCATATTTGCCCATGATTAACAAAGTAGTAGATAATGTCCATGCAATATTATATTGTTTAGTTAGTTGTTTTTCTTATATTCTGTCGTGACGTTATTACATCTTGTGCTATCTGTGGTAACTTTATATGATGTGCAAACGTTGTTATATGTTGTGGATAGTTTAAGCAGGGTGATATTCCGCCTTGACACCGGAAATAAAAGCGCGAATGTACGGAATGTGACGGTAATGTGATCCGTAAAGGGTAACGCCCGTAAAGCAAACAATTAAAATGGCGTCACCGTGGCAACAGGCCTCCTTGGCCAATCTTCTTCAATCTATTAAACTAGGAGAGTTATTGAAAATATAAATATGTATCTACATAATATAAAGATGTATTTACATAATATAACGATGTATCCACATAATATAAAGATGTATCTACATAATGTAAAGATGTATCCACATAATATAATAAAGTATGGACATAATGTAAAGATGTATCTACATAATACAAAGATGTATCTACATAATATAAAGATGTATCTACATAATATAAAGATGTATTTACATAATATAAAGATGTATCCACATAATATAAAGATGTATCTACATAATGTAAAGATGTATCCACATAATATAATAAAGTATGGACATAATATAATAAAGCAAGCACATGATATAAAGATGTATCTACATAATATAAAGATGTATCTACATAATATAAAGGTGTATCTACATAATATAAAGATGTACCGACATAATATAAAGATGTATCTACATAATGTAAAAATGTACCGACATAATATAAAGATGTATCTACATAATGTAAAGATGTAACTACATAATATAATAAAAACTGTCAGAATATAAGTACAAAACCACAACACATAACCATATACTGACATAATATAAATATGTTTGCACAACATGTAAAGATCGTTGTACATAATGTAATAACAAACAGACATAATAATGGAGTTTCATCACGTCTAAAGACAGTGCCGGCGTTCCATAGTTTTAAGTCAACCATGGTCTGCATGTAACTCCTCGCGGCCAGATTCCTTGTTCGGTTAGCTTATTCGAATTTGGCGTTTCAACATTCAGTCCTATCACCACTGACTGTCCGTACCTTTGGCGGAAAACCCTAATCATTGTGACCTTTAAGCCCCTGTTTTTAACATAATTAATTAGCTGTGGCATTTTCACAGTCGCTTTAAAACCTCCGATATAAAATCGTTTTGTTTTTTTGGCTACACTTTCCATAAAGTCATCATCATCCAACTCAGCATCCTCGCCGGTATCACACTTATCAATATTGGCTTCACTATAACTATGACATTCCTGGGTAGACGCCGATTTATTATTAACGGTTAAGTCACTGTGTTTATTATTCTCCCCCATACGACGGGAAATATGCACGGGAATATTGCATTTGTTACTATAAACAGATGGTTTATCACATGGGTGAACACTGGGCAGATCACGTGTGTAACGGTCTGGCTCGTGTATGCTCCTGTCTAAATTGGGCTGGGTATTGTCAAATGACACGTGTTTTGGAAAAGTAACGGGTCTTTTAGACTGACGTTGATCGTTGGTCATTTTCTCGAGATGGATCGTGGGTTTTGTTGTTTTAGGTTTTTCCCCTGTCAGGACATCCCGATATGACGTCTTTGCTAGCTGATCTATATCCATTATTTGAATCGCATTGGTGATTTCTATCACTCTCGATTCAATTTTGCCAAATTGTTTGTCCATGCTTTTACTAATGTTAGACATTTTCTCCTGTACACTTTGTAGCTCTTGATTATTGTAGTCATTATTTACATTTAATTCATTAGAAAATATCCTAATGGAGTTCTTTACGCTAATTAGGCCAGATGATTTTTCGTCTTCGATGCGCTGAACGTCATTTCTCAAGCATTTAAGATGCTCAGTTGTTTCCTTTTTGACTTGTAATAAGTCATTTTTAACAAGTTTAATGTCGTTGTGCCAGTTTTTCTTTAGATTTTCCTTTTCATGCAGGAGTGATATCAGATCAGCCTGATATTTACTCAGTTGAGTTTTTAACAGTCTAATCTCATTTACACAGAAGCTCAATTGATCTTCGGCCACCGTTGTATTTAAATTAGAGACAGTATACGACTTTGGGAGTCTGAGAATATCTTTCATTTCTTCAAAGGACTGATATTTTCAAGAGCAGACACTAGACCATATATGTCAGTTGCAATTTTGTTCATAAATTTCTCACCTTTTCTAGTCTTCTTTCGACGTTTCATATCTACATCCTTAGGGAAAGAGTAATCACAATGATCCTTACATACAGCAAATACAGTGTTTCGTATCTCGTCCAATCTATCTCCACGAGAGTCTGCCTCCGAGATAATTCGGGAAATAAACACTGCCTTTGTGGCTGTCTTGAATAAATGCTGTACATTGCCTATCAAGGGCCAGTTAAGTACGTATTATCAGGCGGCGACTGTGAATAACGACGCCGTATATCCTTATACAACTGGTCGATATTTTCTGCTGTTACGTCAATTCTATGGTGAGATGACACAAACAATTGTTTGACGCAAGTCTGGGAATCATCTGCGTCCATACCTTGACTGTCGACATCTGTCGGGCGTTGTGCCGGAGTTAACTGGGTAGATGTATCTACGAACATCCTCGTCAATGGTGTAAGTTGAGAGTAACTGCTTCCATAGTAGTCAGCCATCATGTGGATTAAGGGTTTTTACCCGTTTCAACTGCTTGTCACATACACATAGCTCGTAGTGAAAAGTGCTCACTCATGAGTGTAACAAATAAAGAACAAAGTTAAATATAACTTTTCAATAAATTCCGTTTTAGTGTCCACAATTTCAATAATCCA
>JASEVX010000517.1:47347-69847 GCA_031761405.1 Serripes groenlandicus | reverse complement strand
ATTGATGTAAACTAGCTATAGGAGAGTGGACATAACCCCTCCCTGGCGTACGCCGCGGATTACGTTGAGCGTAATAGACGATTGCTTAGCGTTACGTACGACACACTTAAGACCGGTATAGAAAGCTCGTAAAATCCTCATAAGTTTACCCACTAGTCCCGATGTTCGGCCGAGCTTGAGGAACAATGAGTTGTGTCTCACACTATCAAAAGCCCCCTTTTGGTCAAGACAGGCGAGGTAAACGTCGCTTTGACTTTCAACGTTGTAAAACACAGCTTCTTGAACATTAAAGGCTGTGGTCATACAGCTAAGCTGTTTCCGGAACCCATGTTGTTGAGGGCATGGGAATATGATTTTAGCAGACGCAATATATGTGTTGATTCGATTAAGAAGTAACTTCTCAAATAGCTTGCACGGTATCAGTGAGACCGGACGATAACTGGATGGTTCAGTTTTATTTTTCCCTTTACCCTTAACTATTGGAATAAGTATGCTTGTTTGCCATTGCTTTGGCACTGTCTCAAGTTTAATAATGGAGATAAATAACTGAGCGATAGCATGTATTAATGATTGACATGCATGTATGACATGCTCATTGAGGATACCATCAATGCCTGGGGATTTGCCCTTATTTAGTGCTTTGATAGATTGCTTTACTTCATCTGCATCAAAGTTGCGTGTGACTGTTTTTAATATCGGACTTTCAGTACAATTATTATACCGTTTAAGTTCTTAACACACGTGCTCGTTAAGAGTGTCATCAATGCACGCATAATCAAAAACCTGGGCAACGTATTCTCTGAATCCATTGGGTACTTCAGCATGTTTGTAGCTACGATTTCCGATCACTTATTCTGAGCAAATATTGAAATTCTTCCCACTTTTCCGGCGTAGAAGTTTTCAGAACGTTTTATAGTCGAGATCCGCTGCTTTAATGATTTGATCATAAACCGAGTTTTCATGCATTTCCCGGGCGTGTCTCTCGGTCCTTCAAAATTAATTCTGTTTTCGAAGCTTTGTACGCTATGAATGTAGGCGAACTGTCTTTTGGTCTGCCTAGCTTAAACGAAGCATTCCGGTATTCTAACGCGCGCGCATAAGACTCATTTGCCTCCACAGACGAATGTGGTTTAGCATGCTTGTTAAACTTGCAAGTTGGCAAACATGTTTATGCATGTATTATGATATCTATCAAACTGCTGTTAAGAAAATCTTGCGAATATTCATTATATATGTTCTCATTATGAATGAGGTTGTCTACCTTAACTTGGATTTCTGATCTAAATGCGTCCAAGTGGACGTTATTACACTTTATTTCATGCAATGCACGTACTCGCTAGCTAAGTCTGTGCATTGGACTCTGCATTTGATAAGGAGGAAATAATAGGCAAGTGATCTGATGTTATGACATCACTTTCATTTAAAATATTGAATAAAGTATAAAGTATTGTATCTCTCTTCCCTACGAGAATATGGTCTATATATGTTTTATTGGGAATAAATGTGTATCGAGATGACATTCCATGCACTTGTTGCAAAGAAACCATGCCATTACATTCAACAAATTCAGAAAATATAGCGGGTTTATTAATACACTTTCCGTGTGTCGATCGAATTGTTACGATGTAAGTACATTTATTGCTAGGTCTATCGATACACTAAAAGTTGACAAAATAGCAAAAATGCTGTTGAAACAGTACCACAGTTGCAATATATTTTGCAAACAGTGTAACAGAGAACGAGACAGGAGTTCACCTTTTTGTGCCTCAGCTCAAAATAGCCCCACTGCTAACCGATGCTCTCTATAGAACAACAGAGTGTGTCGTTTATTTTCAACATATTTCTATAATTAACCCTTTCCCACATACAGACGTCTAGATGTCTAGAGTAATGATTCCTGAAACATAAGATCTACAGGAGGCGAAACGTATATGTCGGGTAAGCCTGTGCGGCATGCTTAACCTGATTCGGGTCGATACTTTACGCAGAGTCCACAATATTGGTTTTCTCGCGGGACGACTGAAATGCTGACAACAGGTTTTGTGTTAAAACTAAGTCCCTTTGCAGCAAAATCGTTGCGTTATTCACCACATAGTATGAAAAATTATCAAAATCTCGATTGCAAGAAGAAAACTAACATGCTTCGATCGCAATCATTTATTATTCAACCATCCGTAATGTCTATTTTGGATTTATTAATAAATAATAGTCAAATGCATCCAGGCACAAAGACATTAAACAGTGACACATCCGAAAACGGCATTACTTCATACATGAAAACAACAAACTCTTGCAGTCAGAAACGCAGAGTCACAGTATTTCTGTCCGAATTCATGCGAATTCCAAGTTAAGTTATCCAACCTTATCGACTCAACTCTCACTAATAGTCCACTAATAATCTCGATGGAGATAAATAAATCAAAACAGTTAATGAAAAGCCATTTCCCACATACAGCCTATCTGCCGTTGACGACTTTGAAAACATTTAAGGAAAAAAGTAAAAAATCTCTCTTAATGAATGTGTGAATATTGAAATGACAGATGAGTAATTAGTTGTTGTAGAGCATTGCTCTTAAACTCATTTTCGAAACACAGGTCACGTTTCACCATTATCAAATCTGCAGCGTACATATTGATCTATATACATCCATTTAAATGATTTATTAATCAGGCTACATTGCCGCCTCTGTCTGCTACAATGGATAATTTCGGTTATAGTGTTTATCGTGAGCAACTTCTCCTTTTTCTGCAATGTTTCACTCTATTCGACAACATAACTTGTTTTAAGAAAGTTCATATAATATCAATAAGTGTTTTTAAAACAGACGTAATGCACCACGGCACAAGTTACATATATGTAAATAAGGTAATTGACATATGTCGCCTTCTTGCACTCGACTGATATGCACCGAACACATTTTAATCTCTGTCATGAAATATTGAAATATTCAATACAGTTGAAAACATTGTGGTAAACAGGAAAATGATCACTTTGTTAAAAAGTCGTCTGCTTAAGTTGTGTCAACATTAATCTTACTGAGAGAAAGGGCTAAATCAGTTTTGTATACGCAAGACCTGTTTTTCATGAAATGCCAGTCGGAACAGGTTTCAAGGCTTTTAAATTTGTATTTATGGTGTTTAACGCTGTTTCTATATGAGCCGTTCTGCGAGAAAACCAATTTTATGGACTCGGCGTAATGTATCAAACCCAGATCAGCCTGTGCAGTCCGCGCAGGCAAATCCGGGCCGAGACATTCCGTCTCAGGGGGATAGAGGTATAGAGCAATGTTTCCTGAAACAAAAAATCTACAGTAGGCGAAACGTGTCTGTCCGGGTTAGCCTGCAACGCATGCTTAGGCTGATTCGGGTCGATACTTTACGAAGAGTCCACAATGTTGGTTTTTTCGTAGAACGGCTCGTATACATGTCTCCCCTATGTCCAGCAATCTAAACATAACCAGTCTGTTTTAAAAGTCCGGGAAGGTAAAACCAATGTCAAAGTTATTGTGAAACAGGTATTTGTTTTGTTTAATAGGAGTTAAATGTCAGTTTCAACATTGTTATACCGCTTAACCCTTTCTTAATATAGACGCTTTTGGACGCCTCTGCAGCATACGGCTTTTTGAAAACATAGTGACAAAAGGAGAAATTGCACAAAACGTGCAATTTCTCCTTTTGCCACAATGTTTTCCACTTTTCGTCATAGGTCATCCATTCAATTATGGAGATTTTCTATGTTTTGACAAAATAAGTTCAAAGTCGTCTGCTGCAGAATTGTTATCCAGTTATATCACGGCCGCGGAACACTCACTCATAATCCTTAAGATCAGAACTACAACCGGAAATGTGCCCACCACAATATCTGTGGTGATCGGAGATCAAATCCCAGACGCCCGTTTTCAAATCCCCATTGCTATCAGTCGGCCAGGGCGGATTCCAGTCAAACATTTTGAGCAACTGAAAGACTTTAATGAGTCATGAAAACAACCTGTGGCATTTCTTGAGATATAGGATCTGAATTACTTGCCAATTTAAAGTAGTATTGTCATGCAGCTACTGGGGCTACACTTATTGTCATTTTTCAGAATATGAATTTAAGTCTGTAGAATATCTAGGCGGACATGTTATACTTCGGTATACAACGGATGATCTGAGTGCCAGAGTGACTTAACAGTATGCTCTATTCCACAAATGCTGATGCCAGAGTCACTTAACTGTATGCTCTATTTTACAAATGTCGACGGTTAAATGAGATATACTCTCTGATCAAATGTACTATATCTGTCATTTAGTAAAATTATTTGCTATTTTCGGCAATGCATTCAAGGTTAAAGGTACAAAACTCCAGGAGGAGATCAACATTTTAAAATGTCGAAACTTCAGCAAATAATTGAATTAATTGTGTCAATTAAATAAGTAATAAACAGTTCAAAACTGTTTTGGAAGTAAATTTTGAAAAGAAAACAGTCAATTGAAAGTCATGAAAATGTCCAAAATTATGTCTAACCAGTAAAAACGAAGTATACAATATCAATATTTAAATGTATATTGTACTGGAAAGGGAAATTATTACTCTTATTTTATCACAGAATGACGATTCTAATATTTCAAGGCAACTTTTGAACAGTTTTAAAACTTTGACTATACCATCTATAATCTGCAGTTCAGTACAGTTAAGGTACATGTGCAATATTCCTATGTCTATAAATAGTATTTAATGTGGCTTTTAAAAACGCAATCTTGATTCGTGATCATTTTTAAAGCATACTTAATTGCGGAACGTTCAAGATGCTTTTTTGATTGCGTAGTTTTATAGATGCCTTCGTTAGCTGACATGCCAGTCATGATGGGACTAAACACACATCTCAGTATGTCGTCATCATTCATGCAACATGCATGCAACTTGCATTATTACGAGTGTCCTTAGCCCAACCCTCAGGTAAGAACCTGAGTAACTCAATAGCGGATATGAAGAGATCCATAGCATACTCCGTCCCAGCATGTCAAATAAGCAGGACATGTATGCCCTTTCTACTTCTTGATAGATTGGCGCGCACGCCTATTGAAATTCCCTTTGTCATGCCGCGCATTGGAGTTTGCCTTAATAAAGGGAATCAATCAGGCCAAACTGCAAAGCAGTAAGTTGCATTGCACAACGAAAATGGGGTCCTTTAGAGTGTGTGCCCCCCCCCCCCCCCCCCTTTAAACCCGGCAACAAGTATCATTGAACAGCAATAAGGGGATATCTTAGATTGTGCGCCCCCTCATAAACTATGCAGCAAACAACAGTGCACAGGGTTAATGGGATATCTTAGAGTGTGCGCCCCTAACCCGACAACAAGTTACATTGCACAACGAGAAGGTATCGCTTAGAGTGTGCGCCCCTAAGTCGACAGCATGTTACATTGCACAACGAGAAGGGTATCGCTAAGAGTGTGCGCCCCTAACCCGACAGCAAGTTACAATGCTCAACGAGAAGGTATCGCTTAGAGTGTGCGCCCCTAACCCGACAACAAGTTACATTGCACAACGAGAAGGTATCGCTTAGAGTGTGCGCCCCTAACCCGACAGCATGTTACATTGCACAACGAGAAGGGTATCGCTTAGAGTGTGCGCCCCTAACCCGACAGCATGTTACATTGTACAACGAGAAGGTATCCCTTAGAGTGTGCGCCCCTAACCCGACAGTAAGTTACATTGCACAACGATAAGGTATCGCTTAGTGTGTGCGCCCCTAACCCGACAGCATGTTACATTGCACAACGAGAAGGTATCGCTTAGAGTGTGCGCCCCTAACCCGACAGCAAGTTACAGTGCACAACGAGAAGGGTATCGCTTAGAGTGTGCGCCCCTAACCTGACAGCAAGTTACATTGCACAACGAGAAGGGTATCGCTTAGGGTGTGCGCCCCTAACCCGACAGCATGTTACATTGCACAACGAGAAGGGTATCGCTTAAAGTGTGCGCCCCTAACCCGACAGCATGTTAAATTGCACAACGAGAAGGGTATCGCTTAGAGTGTGCGCCCCTATCCCGACAGCATGTTACATTGCACAACGAGAAGGGTATTGCTTAGAGTGTGCGCCCCTAACCCGACAGCAAGTTACATTGCACAACGAGAAGGGTATCGCTTAGAGTGTGCACCCCTACCCCGACAGCAAGATACATTGCACAACGAGAAGGGTATCGCTTAGAGTGTGCGCCCCTATCCCGACAGCATGTTACATTGCACAACGAGAAGGGTATCGCTTAGAGTGTGCGCCCCTAACCCGACAGCATGTTACATTGCACAACGAGAAGTGCATCGCTTAGAGTGTGCGCCTCTAACCCGACAGCATGTTACATTGCACAACGAGAAGGGTATCGCTTAGAGTGTGCGCCCCTAACCCGACAGCATGTTACATTGCACAACGAGAAGGGTATCGCTTAGAGTGTGCGCCCCTAACCCGACAGCATGTTACATTGCACAACGAGAAGGGTATCGCGTAGAGTGTGCGCCCCTAACCCGACAGCATGTTACATTGTACAACGGGAAGGGTATCGCTTAGAGTGTGCGCCCCTAACCCGACAGCATGTAACATTGCACAACGAGAAGGGTATCGCTTAGAGTGTGCGCCCCTAACCCGACAGCATGTTAAATTGCACAATGAGAAGGGTATCGCTTAGAGTGTGCGCCCCTAACCCGACAGAATGTTACATTGCACAACGAGAAGTGTATCGCTTAGAGTGTGCGCCCCTATCTCGACAGCATGTTACATTGCACAACGAGAAGGGTATCGCTTAGAGTGTGCGCCCCTAACCCCACAGCATTTTACATTGCACAACGAGAAGTGTATCGCTTAGAGTGTGCGCCCCTATCTCGACAGCATGTTACATTGCACAACTAGAATGGTATCGCTTAGAGTGTGCGCCCCTAACCCGACAGCATTTTACATTGCACAACGAGAAGGGTATCGCTTAGAGTGTGCGCCCCTAACCCGACAGCATGTTACATTGCACAACGAGAAGGGTATCGCTTAGAGTGTGCGCCCCTAACCCGACAGCATGTTACATTGCACAACGAGAAGGGTATCGCTTAGAGTGTGCGCCCCTAACCCGACAGCATGTTACATTGCACAACGAGAAGGGTATCGCTTAGAGTGTGCGCCCCTAACCCGACAACATGTTACATTGCACAACGAGAAGGGTATCGCTTAGAGTGTGCGCCCCTAATCCGACAGCATGTTACATTGCACAACGAGAAGGGTATCGCTTAGAGTGCGCGCCCCTAACCCGACAGCATGTTACATTGCACAACGAGAAGGGTATCGCTTAGAGTGTGCGCCCCTAATCCGACAGCATGTTACATTGCACAACGAGAAGGGTATCGCTTAGAGTGTGCACCCCTAACCCGACAGCATGTTACATTGCACAACGAGAAGGGTATCGCTTAGAGTGTGCGCCCCTATCCCGACAGCATGTTACATTGCACAACGAGAAGGGTATCGCTTAGAGTGTGCGCCCCTAACCCGACAGCATGTTACATTGTACAACGAGAAGGGTATCCCTTAGAGTGTGCGCCCCTAACCCGACAGCATGTTACATTGCACAACGAGAAGGGTATCGCTTAGAGTGTGCGCCCCTATCCCGACAGCATGTTACATTGCACAACGAGAAGGGTATCGCTTAGAGTGTGCGCCCCTAACCCGACAGCATGTTACATTGCACAACGAGAAGGGTATCGCTTAGAGTGTGCGCCACCAAAACTCAGGCAGCAAGCTAAATCGCACAACGTCGACTTTCCATTCTTCAGCAGTGGGACATTATCTAACGCGAGGTATAACATCTATTGCTACGTGACGTTGGGCAAACCGTATATCCATGCATTTTCATAACACTAGTCAGAACGATCTAGTGATTATCGTGTGACATACTAAAGACTCGATACGAACGGTTATTGTCAGACGATAGTCTCACTTAAGCACAGGTCGTCGAACATCGTAGGTGACCTTTTGGTACTTCTAAAGGCCAGTCTCAGATATTATTACTAGTCTCTATACACGTTGAACGCGTCTAAATGTGAGTTTAAATCAAAATAGTTTGTGTCCATTGACATATCAATCAAGTTGTGTGACTACGACACCTTAATGCGTGGAATATATTTGGTGGTAACAAACTTGATTGTGTTTCCTCCAAAACCACCAACACCACTACATACTACGACCTATCGTTGACTGGCATGTGGCAGTCATTTATGGTATTCAACTAAGCGTACATCTTATTTGTTATATGAGCCGTCCCTCGAGAAAACCAACATTTTGAATCTGCGTAAAGTATCGACCCGGATCAGCCTAAGCATGCCGCGTAGGCTAATCCGGGTAGACACTTTTCGCCTCCTGTGGATTTTCTGTTTCAGGAATCACTACTCTATCTATCCCCCCTTAGACGGAATGTGTCGGCCGGATCAGTCTGCGCGGACAGCGCAGGCTGATCTGGTCGATACATTACGCAGATATATTGATATGAGCCGTTCCGCGAGAAAACCAACATTTTGAATCTGCGTAAAGTATCGACCCGGATCAGCCTAAGCCTCAGTGCAGGCGAACCCGGACAAACACTTTTCGCCTCCTGTCGATTTTATGTTTCAGATATTATTAATATATACCTCTTTCCACCTGAGACGGAATGTGTCGGCCCGGATTAGCCTGCGGATTGCGAAAGCTGATCTGGGTCAATCCATTACACAGAGTCCATAAGGATATTTTTTTCGCGGACGGCTCATGTCAAAATACAAATCGTTCGTCTAGTCGTAGGTATTTATTGATAATAGGAGAACCATCATACGATAGTCTTTTGAAATAATTAGTGTATGGTATTATTTGTGAACAGTCCTGAAATGTAACCGCAACCAATTTGTCTAAGTATGTTAACAACCACCTACCTTTTAAGGCTTTCAGCAACAATTAGTTGTCGTAGGTCTTGACATAAAATAAACTAGAAAACTCTGCTGGTCAAAGCATTGTATTGCTGCCTCAACTGATTGAACAAATATGAGTAATTGCTACAATTATGTAAATAAATGTAAAAAGATTGTCTCTGTACCTGAATAAGTTGTCGGCCATTTACGACTGTCGCGCACAGATTATCCGTCTGTTATTGTCATTAAACAGTTAACGGCCGATTGCAGACATTTTTGCGATCGGTTGAAAACGATCATAGGCTAGGATATATCTTTCAACAGCCGATGTGTTTGATCAATGAATACTTCTCTGTTTGCACTGCATGTTACAGTGATATGGTAGGCCTATTTACTTATTAGCAATGCATGTTACAGTTAAATGGTAGGCATATTTACTTATTAGCACTGCATGTTATAGTAATAGGGTTTATCTTTTAACTTATTGGCACTGCATGTTACAGTTAAATGGTAGGCATATTTACTTATTAGCACTGCATGTTATAGTAATAGGGTTTATCGTTTAACTTATGAGCATTGCATGTTTTTATAATATGGTTTATCTTTAAACTTATTGGCACTGCATGTTATAGTAATAGGGTTTATCTTTTAACTTATTGGCACTGCATGTTACAGTACTATTGTTGGCATATTTACTTATGAGCACTGCATGTTATAGTAATAGGGTTTATCGTTTAACTTATGAGCACTGCATGTTATAATAATATGGTTTATCTTTTAACTTATTGGCACTGCATGTTATAGTAATAGAGTTTATCTTTTAACTTATTGGCACTGCATGTTACAGTACTAGTGTTGGCATATTTACTTATCAGCACTGCATGCTATAGCAAACGGAATATATGGCTTATTTACAATAAGCATTATATATGCTATATTCATGTGAAATGCTTATTTCCTTTTTCTTCACACCACGCCTACTGGAATGTGGGTGTGTAGGTTCAGACGTGCATGGGTGAACATTTCTATCTTGATCCATATAAGCTGTTCCACGAGAAATCCAACATTATGGCCCATGCGTAATGTATCGACCAATATCAGCCTGCATATTTCGCACAGGCTGATCCGGGCCGACACATTCCGTCTCAGGGGATAGAGGGATAGCGTAATGATTCATGAAACAGAAAATGCACAGGATGCGAAAAGTGTCTGTCTGAGTTTAGCCTGCGCGGCATGCTTAGGCTGGTCCGGGTCGATAATTTACGCAAAGTCCACAATGTTGGTTTTCTCGCGAGACGGCTCATATGTACGCGCGTGTAACAATCAAGTGATTGCATTAATCACGATGGATAAGTGTTTTCCTATTAAACGTTCAATTGTTTAACGAAATAAGAAGTCATACCAAAGATGTAAACAAATCTAGAATTGGATTTCCATTCTTGAAGTTCAGGCTTGTGGTGTTAATATCAAACTCACTCGCTGGTGTCATGGTAATTGAACGTATTTAAAAATGTTGAACTGGAAACACATTAAGAAAACATTCCAATGACTTTAAAAGATGTAGACATGGCTTTCCATTCTTGAAGTTCAGGATTGTGAGTTAATACTAAACGGACTCGCTGGTGTCGTGATAAACTGACGTATCAAACGTACTGATGTACAAATAGTGTCATGTTAAATGTATCGGAATTATTAGTAACTAAGCAAAGAAACGTCGAGAAATTGATGATAAAAACTGTTGAAACTGGCGTAAAACAACGTAAAATCAAATTAACCATTATAACGCTTAATTCACATTTGCGAACCATGTAGGCAAGATTCTTCTTCGAATCTTTGTCTACACTGTCCGATACTCGTGTATCCGTAGTTAGCAAACGCTACTCGTTTACAAATGATTAACCCTCTCCCACATACAACAAATCTGCAACAGACGACTTTGAAAAATTCTAGGCAAAAACATAGAAAATCCCCATAAATAAAGATATAATTACTGAAAACAGTTTTGAGCAATTTCTTCTTTTGTCACATTGTTTTCAAAAGTCGTCTGCTGCAGAGGCGACAGAAAGCGTATATGTGTGGGAGAGGGTTAAAGTCGTCTGCTGCATAGGCGTCAGAAAGCGTATATGTGTGGGAGAAGGTTAAAGTCGTCTGCTGCAGAGGCGTCAGAAAGCGTCTATGTGTGGGAGAGGGTTAAAGTCGTCTGCTGCAGAGACGTCAGAAAGCATATATGTGTGGGAGAGGGTTAAAGTCGTCTGCTGCAGAGGCGTCAGAAAGCGTATATGTGTGGTAGAGGGTTAAAGTCGTCTGCTGCAGAGGCGTCAGAGAGCGTCTATGTGTGGGAGAGGGTTAAAGTCGTCTGCTGCAGAGGCGTCAGAAAGCGTCTATGTGTGGGAGAGGGTTAAAGTCGTCTGCTGCAGAGACGTCAGAAAGCATATATGTGTGGGAGAGGGTTAAAGTCGTCTGCTGCAGAGGCGTCAGAAAGCGTCTATGTGTCGGAGAGGGTTAAAGTCGTCTGCTGCAGAGGCGTCAGAAAGCGTATATGTGTGGGAGAGGGTTAAAGTCGTCTGCTGCAGAGGCGTCAGAAAGCGTCTATGTGTGGTAGAGGGTTAAAGTCGTCTGCTGCAGAGGCGTCAGAAAGCGTCTATGTGTCGGAGAGGGTTAAAGTCGTCTGCTGCAGAAGCGTCAGAAAGCGTATATGTGTGGGCGAGGGTTAAAGTCGTCTGCTGCAGAGGCGTCAGAAAGCGTATATGTGTGGGAGAGGGTTAAAGTCGTCTGCTGCATAGGCGTCAGAAAGCGTATATGTGTGGTAGAGGGTTAAAGTCGTCTGCTGCAGAGGCGTCAGAAAGCGTCTATGTGTCGGAGAGGGTTAAAGTCGTCTGCTGCAGAAGCGTCAGAAAGCGTATATGTGTGGGCGAGGGTTAAAGTCGTCTGCTGCAGAGGCGTCAGAAAGCGTATATGTGTGGGAGAGGGTTAAAGTCGTCTGCTGCATAGGCGTCAGAAAGCGTATATGTGTGGGAGAGGGTTAAAGTCGTCTGCTGCAGAGGCGTCAGAAAGCGTCTATGTGTGGGAGAGGGTTAAAGTCGTCTGCTGCAGAGGCGTCAGAAAGCGTCTATGTGTGGGAGAGGGTTAAAGTCGTCTGCTGCAGAGACGTCAGAAAGCATATATGTGTGGTAGAGGGTTAAAGTCGTCTGCTGCAGAGGCGTCAGAAAGCGTCTATGTGTCGGAGAGGGTTAAAGTCGTCTGCTGCAGAGGCGTCAGAAAGCGTATATTTGTGGGAGAGGGTTAAAGTCGTCTGCTGCAGAGGCGTCAGAAAGCGTATATGTGTGGGAGAGTGTTAAAGTCGTCTGCTGCAGAGGCGTCAGAAAGCATATATGTGTGGGAGAGGGTTAAAGTCGTCTGCTGCAGAGGCGTCAGAAAGCATATATGTGTGGGAGAGGGTTAAAGTCGTCTGTTGCAGAGGCGTCAGAAAGCGTATATGTGTGGGAGAGGTTTCACGTCAACTTGTATTCCACTTGCAGTTATACAGTGGGACAGTGCGACAGTGGATAACAGTTCTTCTCCACAAAACTAAGTATTGTGAAAGAAATTGACAACGGATTTGAAATACATGTATATAAATCGGTCCAGTCCACTCGAAAATAGGTAGTTGTTTCGTGAATAACATTGGGTCGCATTATATAGATATATTGGGTAATACGAACATTAATTAATATATCGCATCTACCTAATTTTCGAGAGAATTTGACCGAATAATGTAATTAATTTTCACAATACATTTTGTAAATTTGAAAACACAATTTTGTTTAATATTTATACAGCTTTTATTTTACTTAAAAAAATGTAACAAATCATTTTAACAATTCGATTGTAGATAACTCTATTATAACTAACTTTAAGATGTATTTTTTTTATAAAAATATAATCAATATCGTGATTCTGCAGGGCAAGCGCTTTCCTTAAAAAAGCTACAACATATATACATGTACTGTTTAACGAAACACTGGGTATCTCTATACACGTGCAGTTGAGTGACCCTCTGCAATATTATTTCGACCAGTGTAGTTCGTTCAGTCTTATCTGGTTCTACACTGTTCATTAGTAAGTCACATAAGGTTTCCAATAAACTTATGGCAATAATTGTTCATTTGAATTATATTTTAAAAATGGATGTGACAGCTGATTCGTCTATAAGTAGCTAAGGTTGGATTTACAAGAGCAACGCTCACATTTTGACTTAAGATAGTTTTAGATTCGAAAGCTGTTGTAAAATATTGAACCTTCCAAGCCTTTACGAGCATAGCTAAAACGCTAAACTATATAGAAGGGTTTGTAGAGTTTCAATATTTAGGGGATATGCATGCTTAGTACATACTTGCATTTAAATACGAATTAATGTTAAACAGCCGAGATATCTGGACGATAAACTTCCGTCTGCTATTTGACTATAAATTGGTCTGAAATGTATAGAAAAGTTATTTTTTTAGATTATTGTAGGCTTCTTATTTTTCAAAATAAACAATAGATCTCATATTTAGCGTTGTGTTGAGCGTTATTATACCACACTGTCACAAAACAAGCATTGAATCATTATCTAGAGAAATGGCATCTTTGTCTAACAACAGATTAAACTAATATCAAATTAGACTACCAGTTGTTTATTTTATCAGTGTTCTGCGAAAGCCAACGTTAACGTTATTATTACACGTATAGAAAATACTTATGAGCCGTCTCGCGAGAAAACCAACATAACGGCCTCTACGTAATGTATCGACCCATATCAGCCTCCCCAGTCCGCGCAGACTGATCCGGCCGACACATTCCGTCTCAGTGGGATAGAGGTATTACGTAATGATTCCTGAAACAGAAAATCCACAGGAGGCGAAAAGTGTCTATCCGGGTAAGCCTGCGCGGCAGGCTTAGGCTGATCCGGGTCGATACTTTACGCAGAGTACACAATGTTGTTTCTTTCGCGGGACAGCTCAATTATGCACATCCATGCTAAGGGTTCAAATGGATTTGTAAAACCTTCTGTGACCAACTGGCGAATAGTGCAGAGCAGATATTACCGGTCGACGCTTCAATAAGAAATGCGAAGGAGGAATATCCCATTTTAGACTTTTTACTTATAATTATACGTATATATTAAGTTATAGAAACAGTTCAAATTGAATTTCAGATTAACTTCCATGGCATTTATCAAAGTCCTTAGATGACGTTGGATCTAATATTGCCCGCATGGGGCGTGTGATAAATGAACAACAATTAGCAAACGTAAGGGTTATTTAACATAGAAGAGTTACCTCCCTTTTACCACACAAGTTACACCTTAACTTAACATCGAATGAACACTGATTCATGGCAAATATTAATTATAAAGACTCTTTCGCTGACAAAGGCAATTTAAGGCATCTGCAAACAATGCAGATTCAGGTGAGACACCTCGCAACGAGCTGTCTCTCCAAAAATATACATTTCTTGCCACTTAGAAATTAAATTTTACCAAATGTTCTGTTTGGCGAAAAATGGATTGGTCCAATTTTAAACATGGAAGAGTCGACTTCTTTGAAATGTGACAGTAAATGAGTTTAAATACATGTACATTACAACAAAAACATGTTTTTAAACCTAACAACTCCACATATTTATTTTCACAGCGACAAACCGATGGCTCCATACAAGATGGTTGTAACTACATCTCAAAACAAGATATAGTTAAAACCGTTGTGCACGGAACCCAATAGACGTGTCTTCAATGGTTGCACAAAATGGGAAGTCTGACTGGCTTGTCTCTTTCGAAAACCAACGTCTTAATGAGTACCCTTATCATTCGGATAATAGCAGTCGGAACTAGGTTGATACGCTTCAACCGTGCATGTTTGTATAGATATTCGGAATTGATCAATTTACCTGTATTGTATAAATAGTGATTCTATAATATATCAATCCATTATTATGGAAGAATATACCAACTTATTTTCGGAATAACGTTTCCAAGTGCCCGCGGTCAATTACTTTACTTTAAACATATTTTATTGCCCACAAAGTATATATACAGAATAAACTTTAGACTTACAAATATACATGTTATAGGCAAACGAGTCTGGCCACAAGTTCTCACAACTTAGATTCGGCCATCCCCTTTAATAATTATTACAAACAGTTTTTATTTTTGTCTCTAAAAACGACTTTGAGTTTTTAAGTTTTTTGTAGCTTAATAATAAATATTGGAGACAAAACATAGTCCGGTTAGGCAACGTTTCCGGGGCAGTGTGTCACACGAGCGCAGCCATATCCAAGGCAGGATAAGACTGAGCACGCCAAACACAAAACCGCCGAAGTGTTTGAAAAATACGTAAAAGATATTGAGTTTTAACACATATATAAATGCATATACATGCACACACACATACACACATATACATATACATATACATACACATATCCATGAATATATGTACACATACACATACATACAGAAAAAATAATCAAGTTCAGAAAAAAAAAAGGAAAAAATAAAATAAAAAGAAGATGTCTGCTGGAAGTAGGGTGTCAGGGTAGACAAGTGGTCAAATAGTGTTCAGTATTTATTTGCCTGAGAGTGTGTATATGTGAAGATGAGTTTTACTCAGCTGTAAGTATTTTACCTGTGCAACTGTTTTATTAATTGAGTCACGTTTTACGATAACCGACTTATGTGACATTGCGACCAGCATTGATCCAGAATGACAAGCAGATTCGCTAAATCCGGGCACGATCTTTCCTGGTCGCTCTCTAGTCATATACATATCCTACACGCACTTTCAGAACAGGTTTTAATATAAAAATCAATATGCAAGTATGAAATATGTTTGTAATTGCATTTATGTCATTACCTCTTAAGGTCTATTTTCTCCATAGTATGTTTTACCATCAAAGATACGTTAAGTGAAGACTCTTCCATGGCACTCAGACGCTAACATAGTTTGGCCATTGCCTTATAGCGCACCTGCACAAGTGATTGTTACAAATATTTTGATTGGTCATGAGAAATGAACACGTTCTCCATACCATCATAAACGATCATTATTGTTTCTATACATAGAATCATATATCGTTGTCGTCTACATTCTGTGAATAAGCGGGTGGGGGATGGTCTAAATAGTCTTTATTCTCCGTTGTTTTGTCGTCTGCTGGTCCTGCGACCGGGAAATAAGGCGGCGGCAAGTCTAGCGTCTCATATGGTGGCGGTTGTATTGGTTCTACAGAAAGGCTTATACCTGAAACATTTGGAAATAGAATTACAATATACCCTTCCTGATTAATACAGACGAAATTTGAAATATTTGAAGCACACGAATTAAAAAAAACAAAAATAAAACTATACCAATACCAGTCGTGCGTTCATTGTATGATAACGACGATTAACGGTATCTAACCTACCAATTATACTGCATGCATAACCTTGTCAGTTGGTGCAGTAAGCACTGTAGAGCTTTGTCAGTCGGTGTAGTCAGCACTATAGAACCTTGTAAGTCGGTGCAGTCAGCACTATAGAACCTTGTCAGTCGGTGCAGTCAGCACTATAGAACCTTGTCAGTCGGTGCAATCAGCACTATAGAGTCTTGTCAGTAGGTGCAGTCAGCACTATAGAGCCTTGTCAGTCGGTGCGGTTAGTACTATAGAGCCTTGTCAGTCGGTGCAGTCAGCACTATAGAGTCTTGTCAGTCGGTGTAGTCAGCACTAAAGAAACTTGTCAGTCGGTGCAGTCAGCACTAAAGAACCTTGTCAGTCGGTGCAATCAGCACTATAGAGCCCTGTCAGTCGGTGCAGTCAGCACTATAGAGTCTTGTCAGTCGGTGCAATCAGCACTATAGAGTCTTGTCAGTCGGTGCAGTCAGCACTATAGAGCCTTGTCAGTCGGTGCAGTTAGCACTATAGAGCCTTGTCAGTCGGTGCAGTCAGCACTATAGAGTATTGTCAGTCGGTGCAGTCAGCACTATAGAGCCTTGGCAGTCGGTGCAATCAGCACTATAGAGTCTTGTCAGTCGGTGCAGTCAGCACTATAGAGTCTTGTCAGTCTGTGCAGTCAGCACTATAGAGCCTTGTCAGTCGGTGCAGTCAGCACTATAGAGTCTTGTCAGTCGATGCAGTCAGCACTATAGAGTCTTGTCAGTCGATGCAGTGAGCACTATAGAGTCTTGTCAGTCGATGCAGTCAGCACTATAGAGTCTTGTCAGTCGGTGCAGTCAGCACTATAGAGCCTTGGCAGTCGGTACAATCAGCACTATAGAGTATTGTCAGTCGGTGCAGTCAGCACTATAGAGCCTTGGCAGTCGGCGCAATCAGCACTATAGAGTCTTGTCAGTCGGTGCAGTCAGCACTATAGAGTCTTGTCAGTCTGTGCAGTCAGCACTATAGAGCCTTGTCAGTCGGTGCAGTCAGCACTATAGAGTCTTGTCAGTCGATGCAGTCAGCACTATAGAATCTTGTCAGTCGATGCAGTGAGCACTATATAGTCTTGTCAGTCGATGCAGTCAGCACTATAGAGTCTTGTCAGTCGGTGCAGTCAGCACTATAGAGCCTTGGCAGTCGGTGCAATCAGCACTATAGAGTCTTGTAAGTCGGTGCAGTCAGCACTATATAGTCTTGTTAGTCGGTGCAGTCAGCACTATATAGTCTTGTCAGTCGGTGCAGTCAGTACTATAGCGTCTTGTCAGTCGGTGCAATCAGCACTATAGAGCCTTTGCAGTCGGTGCAATCAGCACTGTAGAGTCTTGTTAGTTGGTGCAGTCAGCACTATAGAGTATTGTCAGTCGGTGTAATCAGCACTATAAAGCCTTGGCAGTCGATGCAATCAGCACTATAGAGTATTGTCAGTCGGTGCAGTCAGCACTATAGAGTCTTGTCAGTCGGTGCAGTCAGCACTGTAGAGCCTTGGCAGTCGGTGCAGTCAGCACTATATAGTCTTGTCAGTCGGTGCAGTCAGTACTATAGAGTCTTGTCAGTCGGTGCAATCAGCACTATAGAGTCTTGTAAGTCGGTGCAGTCAGCACTATAGAGTCTTGTCAGTCGGTGCAGTCAGCACTGTAGAGCCTTGGCAGTCGGTGCAATCAGCACTATAGCGTCTTGTCAGTCGGTGCAGTCAGCACTATAGAGTCTTGTCAGTCGGTGCAGTAGCACTATGGAGCCTTGTCTGTCGATGCAGTGAGCACTATATAGCCTTGTTAGTCGGTGCAGTCAGCACTATAAAGTTTTGTCAGTCGGTGCAGTCAGTACTATATAGCCTTGTCAGTCGCTGCAATCAGTACTGTAGTGCTTTGGCAGTCGATGCAGTCAGCACGTTATAGCCCTGTAAGTCGGTGCATTCAGCACTATAGAACCTTGTCAGTCGGTGCAGTCAGCACTATAGAGTCTTGTTAGTCGGTGCAGGCAGCTCTAAAGAGTCTTGTTAGTCGGTGCGGATGCGCCTGATGACCTGACGCTATGCTGGCGACACGTTATCTAGCACGTAAAGTGTTATTTCCATTCTAAGATGATTGCGCCTCATATGATATATGAGCAAGTGCATGAGAAAATATAAAAATTGGCTTTTGTGAATATTATAGATCAAGATTATCACTGTTCATATACTACGTGTACAAATGTGTTAAACGATTCTGTCAACTTGTGAGGATTCTGATCATAACGAGGACAAGATGATCTGAACCTACACTGTTCAGAAATACCGAGTTGAATCTGTTCTCATTCACCGGCTCACATGATATTTGGAGCAACATAGAACCACTATGCTTACTTGGCACTGTATGTTCTTGGTGTCTTCTACTTCGATGGCATCGGTGTTGCCTCGTTGTTCTGGTGTTGGAATGTGATCGTGCTCGTTCACGTACCCTTTGCATCAGTCTTTGTTTACAGCATAAATACGTGAGACATAAAAAGATCATCCCTACCAATATCATTGTACCTAGACTGGCACCAATGTAGACACCGTTACTGTGGGTAAACCTGGAAGAAGAAACAAGACTCGTGCTGTAAAGGACATGGGTCACGTGAATAATTATAAGTCTCGGCTCGTGCTGTTAAGGACATGAATTGTAATCCTCGATGTTTCAATAAATTTTACAAATAATTGAAATTATTATTTTTATGTTTGTAATCACTTAATGTTGTTATATATATGTGTATGCATAATGTATTTATTTCGGCGATGAACCATATGGGTTCAAGTCAATGAATAACGCTTACGTTCTGTTATGTTCTGTAAACTGTGAACACGCGGTTATTATATTTACTCAATTGTAAATGGAAGCATTTATTCGGTTAATGCTGTAACTAGATACTCTCTTTTAAACTAAGTGAGACTGATCTTTTAACGCATTGTGTAGACGTCTGAAAGGTATAACTGAAAGTATAACAGTAACTGTTAATTTCTGGATGCTTGGATACCCAAGATGCCAGTTTTAGCACATCAGCCAAATCTCAAACAGACGACTTTGAAAATGTATTGGCAAAATAGTGGAAAATATCTTTGATTGTAAGTTTAAGTATTGAAAGTTGAACAAATTGTGGCAAAATGAGAAATTGCTCATGTGGATTCCGTCCTCGACACTCAAGTTAGGGAACATCAATTTGTTGGTAATGTTAAATTGTGTTGATGTATGTTCACAAATAGGTTAAAAGACCAATGCTTACAAATGTGGAGAACTAGATGCACAAAAAAAAGATAATTATCATTATATGTGTAGACAAATGTGTCTGTTGAATCATATGTAAATGCTTTAGATGTAGCTAAATTGCGTAAATGTTTTGCATCAATCAGATGTTCTCTGCATAGTCTTCTTATTGATAGTATGGGATACAGAGAGAAGAAGGCAGTTGTCCATACTGTGATTGTTATATTGAGGATGAATTTCATTTTTTTGTTTATTTGTCCTCTGTATACTGATTTAAGGATATTTTTTATATTAAAAGATATTACAGAGACCACCCTACACTAGAATTTATGTTATTGTTTAATGTCTACTCCAAGTACTACTGTTATACGAAATATAGCAATGTGTTTATTTACATTATGCATTCTAAGTTATTGTCACCTTCTGTCATGTTCTGTATTGTATATGTATCTATTTGTGTTTGTGTGTGGGCCGGAGGCCTTTGTAAAATAAACTTTGAAACTTGCTAAAAAAAGAAAAAAAATGGACTGCATATCAACAGGTGACAGGAAGCCCTATAATAGTTCCTATTCTTAGAAAAGTTAGGTAAATGTATGTATTCTTACTCGCAGCATGCCTCGTTTTTGTTTGCGACTTGGCCTGGACAGCATTGCATTGGGCAGTAGGTGAACTCTACACCCAAATCTGTTGTATAGTGACAGTATACTGCCGACGTCGTTTGCACTCTCTCTGAAAAATAAAAGACAAACATTGAATAGTTTGAATTATTTAGATCTAAAGCAACTCACAATTGGGACATCAAACATTTGTGAGTTTGCGACTAACTTCCGCCCAATATAATCATGATTTTCCCTGCTGAAAAGGTGGTTTTATTAACAACTTTGAAAACTCTGCAGAATGATTGTAAAAAACAGATTCAGTTGCGCTCTTTGCAAACCAACCATTCATGTATTTGCGGCCATTGTTGATCCGGAACGACAATATACACATGGTCTGTTCTCCTTGAAAGCCAATGTGTGCGAGTTTATAACACGTACAACAAACACCAAAAATGAAAACTGCTTTTAATAAGTTGATTAAAACTTGTTACGACTTCTTGGCGAACAGTGCAGAGCCTGATTATATTGTGCGGACAGTTTTGGGAGAAATGTTAGACTTCGATCGTATATGGCTTTTTGTCCAAACTGCCGAAGATTGAATGTCATGTGCTTTGGTTGCTATGATCTTAGATAGAGATAGCACAACAAAAACATTGAAGTAACTATGCGGTATTCTAGTATATTAAACAAGAAGAATGTTGATGCAAAGCATCAAAGACGCCGCGCATGATTTTGAAGCATGACTTAAAGGAAGCAGATGCAGTTCAGTACATTTAAATAACCTGTGCAAACAGACAGGATGAAAATATTTCGAACATGAAGGCGAAATGTCCCTTTATTTTAAACAAGAAGGCCAATATGTGCTTATATTGCTCACCTGGCTACCATAGCCTATATAAAAAGGTTACCAAGAGCAGAAAGGGTAAATATTGAGGTAGGGATTAAACGTTTTATATGCTATGATATATGTGATATTCAGCATGTGACAAGTTTAGTCCTGAAACCATTTGGTTTACTGTTTGATTAACATTCACTGCAACTATAATATGTCATACAAGCGGAAGATTCTTAAGTTTGTTTTTTTACCAATAAACTGTTTTAAATCCTCTAACTAGATCAATTAAAAAGGCAAAACAAAACATAGGTGCTTAAATATTAACACATATTAAGGTTTATTGCCTCTAGTTGTTGTAAGTTAAGTGTGACACAAGCTTTGGAAGGAGAGGGGGGAAGTATATTCTTCTTACAGTTTAGCAGATGTATGATAGAAAAAACGGGATTATATAAACACAAAATACGAAGTAAATTAAAGATATTTATGATCAAGATAGAGCATTATGAAAGTTCTCATGTATATTTAACATATAGCAATAATTAATAAGTCTGTTGTGTTTGTTTGTAATGTCAGTTTAATCGTTTTGAACATGCCAGAAGAAAACTGAAAAATAAACAAAAGAAAATGGTCAAGTCAGTTCCCCAAGCGCAAAGAGCGAAACCAGATGGTATGAATCGTTCATCTCGAACGAAACATGAAAAACCGAGTACGAATCCAATGAATTTTGAAAATCGGATGAAATCGTGAAAAAAGCAAAATGTTCATAACGGAAGGAAGCAGAGACAACTTAATTACTCTATGGGAACCGATGACTCCTTGTCATCTATTAAATAAGAATAACCAAAATCGCCAAGCGATGACATGCTGCATTTACAAATAATAGAATGGATCACGTTACGGCCCTGCCTATTGCATAGTTGGGTTAACGTTGTTTTTACAGTTTTATAGAATTATACTGTAATATGTAGTAATTAAAATGAATCATCATTAAATTTTTAAAGATTACCCATTTATTTAAAAATCTCAATATTGTAAATAGGCAAAAACATCGCCAGAAACTTTTTTCTGGGCTTTGATGAATCGGGTCGTAAACCAAACTATAAACAAGAGCACGCGTACGGCACAGACGCTCGACTGATAGGGAGAAAACAGAAACAAAAATGAGCTAAACAAAAAACCTTAACCGGACAACCACGCCGCCGCCGCCGCCGCCGCCGCCGACGCCGACGACGACGCCAGGGTCATGGCAAAAGCTCTCTTTTTTTTCAAAAGTCGAGCTAAAAAAGCATAGCCTAGGAAGTTAGAGGAAAGTTATTAAATACCCATTACATGTGTCTAAAGTTTTGTCATAACGGTAGAAGACATACGTATTTTGTATATTTCTATTTCTTAAATCATTTTATACAATTCGTTTATTCACAAAGGTTGCTTTTTTCAAACATATAACAGCGTTTTTCTTAACAATAATAATGTTGGTTGCTCCCTTTTCGATTACATCACCCCATGGTACAAACTTAAAAC
>JASEVX010000517.1:0-47147 GCA_031761405.1 Serripes groenlandicus | reverse complement strand
CCCTTTCCTACATACAGGAAATCTGCAGCCGACGAAAACATGGTGACAAAAGCGTGTAAAATCTCAATAAAAGATAGCTTAATTGTTAAATAAAGTTGAACAGAGTGTGGCCAAAGCGGAAATTGCTCATCATGAGCAATTTCCCCTTTAGCCCAATGTTTTCAAAAGTCGTCTGATGCTATTGCTTCAGAATACTTCTGCAGGTAGGAAAGGGTTAAAATAACGATGCTATGAAACAATGTAAATCAAACTTACTTTGCAATAAGACTCCAACTTCACACTCATATTATCTAAAATATACGTAGAATGTTATACTCGAGAAGAATTAGGTCTGATGGACTCTTTGCTTCACTGGTTGTATTCATCCTTCGTAAACGTGATCACATAAACATATCCGTAATGTCACGTATACTGTTAACCAGGGACCGTGTTATCGTACTATCGCATCGCGTTATCGCGTATAGTGTCCCTGTGTTAACCTACCTGTACTGGGTTGTACTCATCCTGTGAATGCTTGAGAGAATATTCCGTAACCCATTAACAGTATTTACCGTAAAATAAAAACGTTTAATATTGATAATAAGTATACAGTGATAGGTCGAAATGTCGGAAAGAACGTTGGCCGAGGTTGGGTTCGAACTCAAAACCCCTGGATCGACAGCCCGCGTCACAACCCCTGGATCGACAGCCCGCGTCGCTACCCATGGATGGACGGCCCGCGTCGCTACCGACTGAGCTACCGGGCAAATTATGAATATAATAACGGATGGGCGGCGCTCTGCGAAAAACAATCGTACGGCATTTGCGTCCAGGGTAGATTATAGGTATAATAATAACGATTAGCTTGATCTTCCTCGAATACCGCTCATATATGATTAAGGAAATTATACCTTTTTCGACATGTTGACTAGTGTTATCCCATTACATTGCAAATATAACAGAAAAAAACCTTGACGAAATAACTTTACATGAGTATTTATAAATATATTGTTATTACGCATGACAAATAGCAAGAAATCATCTGCTAAATTGTTATAGAGGATCAAGTACACACAATACAATACAATACAATATCATTCTTTATTGCCTCCATTTTTGGAGATATCGTACAATAAGTGTTGCACTACACAAATAAATTATACAATTTCAATAGAAGAAAAAGAAAAAAATATACTAACATACATAAGGAAAAAGACAATTACTGACTACTAGGGTTATATATACAAGTTCGATACTAATTTACATTAGTATTGAACTATCAATGCTTAACATGAACCTCAAACACAGTGTGTTTAAGCCTGATGTTAAACAATACTGGTTGTCGTTCAGAACTCTGACACAGTTAAACTTGCGAAAACAGCTGGACACAGCGATTTACAAAAATGAACGTGAACTTATACTCGAATTGACGACTGGTGGAAGTGGTGCGCCCATAATGCGGAGTACCCACTCAAAATGGTCTAGAGCATAAAGCTCGTTAAGAAATTGAATATCAAATAGAGAAAGCATTTTCCGTTAGAATTCAAAGCGTATCACTTCTGTGCAGCTGCATTCGTGCAATAAATGAACTTATTCCTTTTGCGATACTGTGCCACATTTACTGCAGGTAAAATGTGTTAGTGTTATGGGCCTTGACCATAGTTTAACAATAGTTGTCATAGTTGATCTAAAGGCACTCAACTTGGAAACTTTGTAGACGATGCTAGGTTCGATCCCTGGCTGTAACACTTGAAAAAACATGTACTCTTGATTTATGTTGAGGCGTTTTTCTCATAAGGAATACTCACGCATAATAATCACTTGGCGAACTGAATTCTTCCATGCTGAATTAGTTGGCAGTGAACTATCCCGGAAATAATTGTTCTATACAAAATTTAAGTTGTATTTTGCTATTATACGGTAAATATCCGGTATGAACTCAAGCTTGACTGAGCGTTGGTCATTTAGGTACCTTATATATTTACTAACAAATATTTCTTTTGTAATACATTATATAGGGAGACAATGCAATTTATGTAGGAACATTAGTTTTCGCTTTTCGATTATCGCTGTCTATCCTGTAAAGCCCAATCATTGACTCAGCTATGCCCGATTGCGTTCTAACTGAAAGTCCTTGGATCTTCTTTGCAACGAAATGCTGACAAATCGTTAAGCTATTGTGATCAGTTTTCGTTACATTATTCCAAAGCTCTGATCCGTACAGAAGTGTTGGTCGGACTATCTTGGAGTACAGATCGACGGAAACCAGTGGGTTTACACCTTGTGGATGAAGACCCTGACCAACCATGGAAAACACAGAGTTGCGGGCGTTTTGTATACGTTCTTTTATACGGACCGATAATTTCATCCGGGTTATACCCAAATGGACAATTGTTTTCACCTGCGTTAGAATCTGTTATCCATACATTATATATAGGCTGGAGTCATTACCTTTCTTACTAAAAATGATAACGTTGGATTTGCTTAAGTTTATCGAACACTCCATGTTTTGCAATACCGGTAGACAATATCAACCATTTTCTGTAACTTATGGGGGGAAATGGCCAACAGAGATATGTCGTAAGCGAATGAAGGGTTACTAACATGTATGGACATGACGTTAGTGCATAGGTTACTTTCTTGTAATGTCGCTACAAGCTCATTGATGTAAACTAGGTATAGGAGAGTGGACATAACCCCTCCCTGGCGTACGCCGCGGATTACGTTGAGCGTAATAGACGATTGCTTAGCGTTACGTACGACACACTTAAGACCGGTATAGAAAGCTCGTAAAATCCTCATAAGTTTACCCACTAGTCCCGATGTTCGGCCGAGCTTGGGGAACAATGAGTTGTGTCTCACACTATCAAAAGCCCCCTTTTGGTCAAGACAGGCGAGGTAAACGTCGCTTTGACGTTCAACGTTGTAAAACACAGCTTCTTGAACATTAAAGGCTGTGGTCATACAGCTAAGCTGTTTCCGGAACCCATGTTGTTGAGGGCATGGGAATATGATTTTAGCAGACGCAATATATGTGTTGATTCGATTAAGAAGTAACTTCTCAAATAGCTTGCACGGTATCAGTGAGACCGGACGATAACTGGATGGTTCAGTTTTATTTTTCCCTTTACCCTTAACTATTGGAATAAGTATGCTTGTTTGCCATTGCTTTAGCACTGTCTCAAGTTTAATAATGGAGATAAATAACTGAGCGATAGCATGTATTAATGATTGACATGCATGTATAACATGCTCATTGAGGATACCATCAATGCCTGGGGATTTGCCCTTATTTAGTGCTTTGATAGATTGCTTTACTTCATCTGCATCAACGTTGCGTGTGACTGTTTTTAATATCGGTCTTTCAGTACAATTATTATACCGTTTAAGTTCTTAACACACGTGCTCGTTAAGAGTGTCATCAATGCACGCATAATCAAAAACCTGGGCAACGTATTCTCTGAATCCATTGGGTACTTCAGCATGTTCGTAGCTAAGATTTCCGATCACTTATTCTGAGCAAATATTGAAATTCTTCCCACTTTTCCGGCGTAGAAGTTTTCAGAACGTTTTATAGTCGAGATCCGCTGCTTTAATGATTTGATCATAAACCGAGTTTTCATGCATTTCCCGGGCGTGTCTCTCGGTCCTTCAAAATTAATTCTGTTTTCGAAGCTTTGTACGCTATGAATGTAGGCGAACTGTCTTTTGGTCTGCCTAGCTTAAACCAAGCATTCCGGTATTCTAACGCGCGCGCATAAGACTCATTTGCCTCCACAGACGAATGTGGTTTAGCATGATTGTTAAACTTGCAAGTTGGCAAACATGTTTATGCATTTTTTATGATATCTATCAAACTGCTGTTAAGAAAATCTTGCGAATATTCATTATATATGTTCTCATTATAAATGAGGTTTTCTACCTTAACTTAGATTTCTGATCTAAATGCGTCCAAGTGGACGTTATTACACTTTATTTCATGCAATGCACGTACTCGCTAGCTAAGTCTGTGCATTGGACTCTGCATTTGATAAGGAGGAAATAATAGGCAAGTGATCTGATGTTATGACATCACTTTCATTTAAAATATTGAATAAAGTAGAAAGTATTGTATCTCTCTTCCCTACGAGAATATGGTCTATATATGTTTTATTGGGAATAAATGTGTATCGAGATGACATGCCATGCACCTGTTGCAAAGAAACCATGCTATTACTTTCAACAAATTCAGAAAATATAGCGGGTTTATTAATACACTTTCCGTGTGTCGATCGAATTGTTACGATGTAAGTACATTTATTGCTAGGTCTATCGATACACTAAAAGTTGACAAAATAGCAAAAATGCTGTTGAAACAGTGCCACAGTTGCAATATATTTTGCAAACAGTGTAACAGAGAACGAGACAGGAGTTCACCTTTTTGTGCCTCAGTAAAAGGTGCATGACAATATATTGGCAACAAAGTAGGACAAAAGACCGTCCATTGCTAAGTTTATCATCTAATATCTAATGGTTTACCCTGATATACGAGTTGCAATGTCTAGAGATATGTACGTTAGTACAAAGTTATACAAAACAAAAGTTCGAAGATGACGGTCTGCTACATGTGTTCGTAGTGTACTATGTTTGAATCACAGCCCTTCATCAAACACGACTACCGTTCAGTCTTACCAAATATAGAACACATACTGACATAATATTCTAAGTTTAGTTTGTGTAAGTAATATGTGAACAGTGTAGATCTTGATCAGACAGCGCGAAGCTATACTGTTCACAATAGCCAATGTGTACCCTTTCTCAAGCACTTGCTCATATCTACAATAAGACACGGTTGTTGTGCTTCCCCATCTATCGTATCCGCATAGCCCTTTCCCGCCTGCAGACATATCTTGACGCAATAGCAACAGAAGACTTTTGAAAACATGATGAGCAATTTCCCCTTTGGCCACAGTGTTTTCAACTTTATTAATCATTAAGCTTTTTCAGGTTTTTGTCACCATGTTTTCAAAGTCATCTGCTGCAGATTGTCTGTATGTGGGACAGGGATAACCTTGCTTCTAGTGCGTCATTTTCTTCCATAAGGTAATAAAATACCTCTCTGAAAGAATTGTTGTTCGAAAACATATCGGAGCTGCAATGGCTGCATAGCATATATAAGGGAGTTGATGAAAAGAGATCCGATAAGGAGATTGAAGTTGTACAAAATACAGTGGATATTATTGAATATACTTTGTTGTCGATGCATTCGAGGGCACACTCGGGATATTATCATTTCTAATGCATCCAAGCTGATCTTATTGCATAATGTCCCAAAATTAATAGTTTGTAATAATTAACTCTTTCAGCGCCAAAGGCAATATTCAGCTTTGTGCAAACAATACAGATTCAGGTGAGTCAGCTCGTAACGAGCTGTCTCACCTGAAATCTGCATTGTTTGGCTGTGAGCTATACAAATATTCCAATAATCCTATAACATGAAAATAGAATCGTCCGAGGTTGTTCCTAAAGGGCAGAGGACTAGAGAAGGAGGAGTAAATAGGTCTTTCTTCCATGATATCTCTCTTAGCACTCATTAAAACCTATTTGTCGGTACTCAAAATAATCATTGAGATGATTCTTTTGAGTATCCACAACATAGGTTTTGGAAGTCAAATAAGGATTCTAGAGCATGAAAAACGCTCCGTATCTAGAGCTCTGTAATACAGGGTCAATCCTTTCCCTAATAGAGACACACAGCGCAACATTTAAAGCATACACGTTTGAAACCATCACAATCATTTCTTCTCTCCGACGTTTCCATTCACCCCTTTTCCACATATAGCAGTAGACCAATTTGAAAGCATATAAGGTATATGGAAAACCTCCTTTTTAAAAAAAAAAAAAAAAGTCTAGTATTAGAATAGAGTTTATACAATATTATGGCCAAGGGAGACATAGTTTTTATAACATTTGTCTGCTGCAGAGGCGTCAGAAAACGTCTGTATGTGGGAAAAGGTTAATTACAGAAATATGTTGAAAATAAACGACACACTCTGTTGTTCTATAGAGAGCATCGGTTAGCAGTGGGGCTATTTTGAGAGTGTATGCTGTTAACTTTGTTGGTAACTTTACTTCAGATAGTCACAGTCAATTCATAATATCATAATATTCCAATTCTGCACTGTTTAGATAATACCACACATCTCTGAAGGTCAGAGAAATCAGACAACAGTGTTGCTACACGCCGGGGTCAGCGTCGTACAATGGACGTTTAGCTCCAATTAACTTACAATCTTTTCTTACTTGCTATCAGGACGAGTTTTAGACCAATAAAAATATCCCGGTTTCCACTTGTGGTCTCGCAATATCAAAACAGTAATGCGCGTATTACAGAACTTTGGCGTCGCTTTAGGCCGACTATATATAGGTTAAGGCAAGCCAATGTATCTGCAATAATATAGTCAGAAATCGTTTAGAGAGGGACGTTTTTCTGTTGGACTTCATCAACCACATACTGTTCTACAAATGAGCCGTCCCGCGAAAAAACCAACATTATGATATCTGCGTTATGTATCGACCCAGATCAGCCTGCGCAGTCCGGGCCGACACATTCCGTCTTAGGGGGAGAGATGTCTAGAGTAATGATTCATGAAACATAAAATATACAGGAGGCGAAACGTATCTGTCGGGTAAGCCTGTGCGGCATGCTTAACCTGATTCGGGTCGATACTTTACGCAGAGTCCACAATGTTGGTTTTCTCGACGACTGAAATGCTGACAACAGGTTTTGTGTTAAAACTAAGTCCCTTTGCAGCAAAATCGTTGCGTTATTCACCACATAGTATGAAAAATTATCAAAATCTCGATTGCAAGAAGAAAACTAACATGCTTCGATCGTAATCATTTATTATTCAACCATCCGTAATGTCTATTTTGGATTTATTAATAAATAATAGTCAAATGCATCCAGGCACAAAGACATTAAACAGTGACACATCCGAAAACGGCATTACTTCATACATAAAAACAACAAGCTCTTGCAGTCAGAAACGCAGAGTCACAGTATTTCTGTCCGAATTCATGCGAATTCCAAGTTAAGTTATCCAACATTCTCGGCTCAACTCTCACTAATAGTCCACTAATAATCTCGATAGAGATCAATAAATCAAAACAGTTAATGAAAAGCCCTTTCCCGCATACAGCCTATCTGCCGTTGACGACTTTGAAAACATTTAAGGAAAAAAGTAAAAAATCTCTCTTAATGAATGTGTGAATATTGAAATGACAGATGAGTAATTAGTTGTTGTAGAGCATTGCTCTTAAACTCATTTTCGAAACACAGGTCACGTTTCACCATTATCAAATCTGCAGCGTACATATTGATCTATATACATCCATTTAAATGATTTATTAATCAGGCTACATTGCCGCCTCTGTCTGCTACAATGGATAATTTCGATTTTAGTGTTTATCGTGAGCAACTTCTCCTTTTTCTGCAATGTTTCACTCTATTCGACAACATAACCTGTTTTAAGTAAGTTCATATAATATCAATAAGTGTTTATAAAACAGACGTAATGCACCACGGCACAAGTTACATATATGTAAATAATGTAATTGACATATGTCGCCTTCTCGCACTCGACTGATATGCACCGAACACATTTTAATCTCTGTCATGAAATATTGAAATATTTAATACAGTAGAAAACATTGTGGTAAACAGGAAAATGATCACTTTGTTAAAAAGTCGTCTGCTTAAGTTGTGTCAGCATTCATCTTACTGAGAGAAAGGGCTAAATCAGTTTTGTATACGCAAGACCTGTTTTTCATGAAATGCCAGTCGGAACAGGTTTCAAGGCTTTTAAATTTGTATTTATGGTGTTTTACGCTGTTTATATATGAGCCGTTCTGCGAGAAAACCAATGTTATGGACTCGGCGTAATGTATCGACCCAGATCAGCCTGTGCAGTCCGCGCAGGCAAATCCGGGCCGAGACATTCCGTCTCAGGGGGATAGAGGTATAGAGCAATGTTTCCTGAAACAAAAAATCTACAGTAGGCGAAACGTGTCTGTCCGGGTTAGCCTGCAACGCATGCTTAGGCTGATTCGGATCGATACTTTACGAAGAGTCCACAATGTTGTTTTTTTCGTAGAACGGCTCGTATACATGTCTCCCCTATGTCCAGCAATCTAAACATAACCAGTCTGTTTTAAAAGTCCGGGAAGGTAAAACCAATGTCAAAGTTATTGTGAAACAGGTATTTGTTTTGTTTAATAGGAGTTAAATGTCAGTTTCAACATTGTTATACCGCTTAACCCTTTCTTAATATAGACGCTTTTGGACGCCTCTGCAGCATACGGCTTTTTGAAAACATAGTGACAAAAGGAGAAATTGCACAAAACGTGCAATTTCTCCTTTTGCCACAATGTTTTCCACTTTTCGTCATAGGTTATCCATTCAATTATGGAGATTTTCTATGTTTTGACAAAATAAGTTCAAAGTCGTCTGCTGCAGAATTGTTATCCAGTTATATCACGGCCGCGGAACACTCACTCATAATCCTTAAGATCAGAACTACAACCGGAAATGTGCCCACCACAATATCTGTGGTGATCGGAGATCAAACCCCAGACGCCCGTTTTCAAATCCCCCATGCTATCAGTCGGCCAGGGCGGATTCCAGTCAAACATTTTGAGCAACTGAAAGACTTTAATGAGTCATGAAAACAACCTGTGGCATTTCTTGAGATATAGGATCTGAATTACTTGCCAATTTAAAGTAGTATTGTCATGCAGCTACTGGGGCTACACTTATTGTCATTTTTCAGAATATGAATTTAAGTCTGTAGAATATCTAGGCGGACATGTTATACTTCGGTATACAACGGATGATCTGAGTGCCAGAGTGACTTAACAGTATGCTCTATTCCACAAATGCTGATGCCAGAGTCACTTAACTGTATGCTCTATTTTACAAATGTCGACGGTTAAATGAGATATACTCTCTGATCAAATGTACTATATATGTCATTTAGTAAAATTATTTCCTATTTTCGGCAATGCATTCAAGGTTAAAGGTGCAAAACTCCAGGTGGAGATCAACATTTTAAAATGTCGAAACTTCAGCAAATAATTGAATTAATTGTGTCAATTAAATAAGTAATAAACAGTTCAAAACTGTTTTGGAAGTAAATTTTGAAAAAAAAACCAGTCAATTGAAAGTCATGAAAATGTCCAAAATTATGTCTAACCAGTAAAAACGAAGTATACAATATCAATATTTAAATGTATATTGTACTGGAAAGTCTTATTTTATCACAGAATGACGATTCTAATATTTCAAGGCAACTTTTGAACAGTTTTAAAACTTTGACTATACCATCTATAATCTGCAGTTCAGTACAGTTAAGGTACATGTGCAATATTCCTATGTCTATAAATAGTATTTAATGTGGCTTTTAAAAACGCAATCTTGATTCGTGATCATTTTTAAAGCATACTTAATTGCGGAACGTTCAAGATGCTTTTTTGATTGCGTAGTTTTATAGATGCCTTCGTTAGCTGACATGTCAGTCATGATGGGACTAAACACACATCTCAGTATGTCGTCATCATTCATGCAACATGCATGCAACTTGCATTATTACGAGTGTCCTTAGCCCAACCCTCAGGTAAGAACCTGAGTAACTCAATAGCGGATATGAAGAGATCCATATCATACTCCGTCCCAGCATGTCAAATAAGCAGGACATGTATGCCCTTTCTACTTCTTGATAGATTGGCGCGCACGCCTATTGAAATTCCCTTTGTCATGCCGCGCATTGGAGTTTGCCTTAATAAAGGGAATCAATCAGGCCAAACTGCAAAGCAGTAAGTTCATTGCACAACGAAAATGGGGTCCTTTAGAGTGTGTGCCCCCCCCCCCCCCCCCCCCACCGACAAACTCCCCCCCCCCCCCCCCTTAAACCCGGCAACAAGTATCATTGAACAGCAATAAGGGGATATCTTAGATTGTGCGCCCCCTCCTAAACTATGCAGCAAACTACAGTGCACAGGGTTAATGGGATAACAAGTTACATTGCACAACGAGAAGGGTATCGCTTAGAGTGTGCGCCCCTAACCCGACAGCATGTTACATTGCACCCGACAGCATGTTACATTGCACAACGAGAAGGGTAACGATTAGAGTGTGCGCCCCTAACCCGACAGCATGTTACATTGCACAACGAGAAGGGTATCGCTTAGAGTTTGAGCCCCTAACCCGACAGCATGTTACATTGCACAACGAGAAGGGTATCGCTTAGAGTTTGAGCCCCTAACCCGACAGCATGTTACATTGCACAACGAGAAGGGTATCGCTTAGAGTATGCGCCCCTATCTCGACAGCATGTTACATTGCACAACGAGAAGGGTATCGCTTAGAGTGTGTGCCCCTAACCCGACAGCATGTTACATTGCACAACGAGAAGGGTATCGCTTAGAGTGTGTGTCCCTGTTACATTGCATAACGAGAATGGTATCGCTTAGAGTGTGCGCCCCTAACCCGACAGCATGTTACACTGCACAACGAGAAGGGTATCGCTTAGAGTGTGCGCCTCTAACCCGACAGCATGTTACATTGCACAACGAGAAGGGTATCGCTTAGAGTGTGCGCCCCTTTCCCGACAGCATGTTACATTGCACAACGAGAAGGGTATCGCTTAGAGTGTGCGCCCCTAACCCGACAGCATGTTACATTGCACAACGAGAAGGGTATCGCTTAGAGTGTGCGCCCCTAACCCGACAGCATGTTACATTGCACAACGAGAAGGGTATCGCTTAGAGTGTGCGCCCCTAACCCGACAGCATGTTACATTGCACAACGAGAAGGGTATCGCTTAGAGTGTGCGCCCCTAACCCGACAGCATGTTACATTGAACAACGAGAAGGGTATCGCTTAGAGTGTGCGCCCCTAACCCGACATCATGTTACATTGCACAACGGGAAGGGTATCGCTTAGAGTGTGCGCCCCTAACCCGACATCATGTAACATTGCACAACGAGAAGGGTATCGCTTAGAGTTTGAGCCCCTAACCCGACAGCATGTTACATTGCACAACGAGAAGGGTATCGCTTAGAGTGGGCGCCCCTAACCCGACAGCATGTTACATTGCACAACGAGAAGGGTATCGCTTAGAGTATGCGCCCCTATCTCGACAGCATGTTACATTGCACAACGAGAAGGGTATCGCTTAGAGTGTGCGCCCCTAACCCGACAGCATGTTACATTGCACAGCGAGAAGGGTATCACTTAGAGTGTGCGCCCCTAACCCGATAGCATGTTACATTGCACAACGAGAAGGGTATCGCTTAGCGTGTGCGTCCCTGTTACATTGCATAACGAGAATGGTATCGCTTAGAGTGTGCGCCCCTAACCCGACAGCATGTTACATTGCACAACGAGAAGGGTATCGCTTAGAGTGTGCGCCCCTAACCCGACAGCATGTTACATTGCACAACGAGAAGGGTATCGCTTAGAGTGTGCGCCCCTATGCCGACAGCATGTTACATTGCACAACGAGAAGGGTATCGCTTAGAGTGTGCGCCCCTATCCCGACAGCAAGTTACATTGCACAACGAGAAGGGTATCGCTTACAGTGTGCGCCCCTAACCCGACAGCATGTTACATTGCACAACGAGAATGGTATCGCTTAGAGTGTGCGCCCCTAACCCGACAGCAAGTTACATTGCACAACGAGAAGGGTATCGCTTAGAGTGTGCGCCCCTAACCCGACAGCATGTTACATTGCACAACGAGAAGGGTATCGCTTAGAGTGTGCGCCCCTATCCCGACAGCAAGTTACATTGCACAACGAGAAGGGTATCGCTTAGAGTGTGCGCCCCTAACCCGACAGCATGTTACATTGCACAACGAGAAGGGTATCGCTTAGAGTATGCGCCCCTATCTCGACAGCATGTTACATTGCACAACGAGAAGGGTATCGCTTAGAGTGTGCGCCCCTATCCCGACAGCATGTTACATTGCACAACGAGAAGGGTATCGCTTAGAGTGTGTGCCCCTATCCCGACAGCATGTTACATTGCACAACGAAAAGCGTATCGCTTAGAGTGTGCGCCCCTAACCCGACAGCAAGTTACATTGCACAACGAGAAGGGTATCGCTTAGAGTGTGCGCCCCTACCCCGACAGCAAGATACATTGCACAACGAGAAGGGTATCGCTTAGAGTGTGCGCCCCTATCCCGACAGCATGTTACATTGCACAACGAGAAGGGTATCGCTTAGAGTGAGCGCCCCTAACCCGACAGCAAGTTACATTGCACAACGAGAAGGGTATCTCTTAGAGTGGGCGCCCCTAACCCGACAGCATGTTACATTGCACAACGAGAAGGGTATCGCTTAGAGTGTGCGCCCCTATCTCGACAGCATGTTACATTGCACAACGAGAAGGGTATCGCTTAGAGTGTGCGCCCCTAATCCGACAGCATGTTACATTGCACAACGAGAAGGGTATCGCTTAGAGTGTGCGCCCCTAACCCGACAGCATGTTACATTGCACAACGAGAAGGGTATCGCTTAGCGTGTGCGTCCCTAACCCGACAGCATGTTACATTGCATAACGAGAATGGTATCGCTTAGAGTGTGCGCCCCTAACCCGACAGCATGTTTCATTGCACAACGAGAAGGGTATCGCTTAGAGTGTGCGCCCCTAACCCGACAGCATGTTACATTGCACAACGAGAAGGTATCGCTTAGAGTGTGCGCCCCTATCCCGACAGCATTTTACATTGCACAACGAGAAGGGTATCGCTTAGAGTGTGCGCCCCTATCCCGACAGCAAGTTACATTGCACAACGAGAAGGGTATCGCTTAGAGTGTGCGCCCCTATCCCGACAGCAAGTTACATTGCACAACTGTCTGTCTGTCTGTCTGTCGGTCGGCCGGTCGGCCGGAAGCCATATTTTTTCCGGCCTCTTTCTTACAAACCACTAGGTGGAATTCAATAACAGTGTACATGAATCTTCTATACCAAGAGGAGATGTGCATATCCTAAAGGGGTTACAATTGCATGTTATTTAACAGAGTTATGGCCCTTTTACTTGTTAAGTTATGGTGTAGGTCAATGTGCTGTTTAGGGGGTAGTTATCATCTTCAGTGATAGTTCTCGTTTTAATTATCTTTGGGTAATATTAAACTATACGCTTACCTTTGTACTACAATGCAAATATTTACGTGGTAAAGCTACAAACACTCTAAATCTTTGTTTGTGTATAATTGTAATGTTTACAACTTCGAACCTCTGTGCTTAATGGAACTTGTTTGATGCTTTTGTGGGTCTGTTTTATCATACGCGTCCAAAATGTGGGGATATAAAAAATATAAGGAAATAGAAATATAATTATTTATTCCGCTATTTAAATGTAGTTTAATGTATTAAATGTATTAAATGTGTTTTGTTTCTAAAAAACAGTACTATATTTTTACACTGCTCATCCCCAAAATGTTTTATATAATTCTCATGTTAAATCCATGTTTAAGTAATGTTTACTTCATATTAAATTCATTTATCATAACTATAAATGCCGCATTTAGTATTTTTGTTCGCATTTTCCTCTCATGTATATTGTATGTTTATGTATGTGTTTAGACAATGTACTTTGTACACGTCATTAATAAAATGTTCTGTCTGTCTATAATTTATATGCTGTAATACTTTATTCATGGTAAATAAATGTAGTACTTGAACTAGGAAATAAAATACTAGTTGATATTGCTTGTAAAAGACACATTCATTTGATCACTAACTAACCCTTCCCTTACTGCCAAGACATTTTGATGCATCTATAGAAGACGCCTTTTTGGAAACTTAGTGGTAACAGGAGAACTTGCCTTAAGAAATAGTAAGTCAATATACAGCGTCAGACTATGCGATCTAATGCTTTGGCGTAAATCATTAAGTAAACAGGTTGAAAACGTTGTTCGAATATACGAGAAACTCATCACAACACGAGTGTTTTTGAAGAACATTAAATACATTTTCTTAATAAGTAAAATATTGCGATATTGTGATAAGAGCAGCACACATTCATTATGAAGATATTTTTGTAATTTACTAATATTGGTGTTTGTCGTAGTGTTTTCCCGATGGTCGATTGTCGAAATCGAAAGTTGACCGGAACTGCCCACTTTGACGACAATCGATAGTAAAATATGAACTATCGATTATTTATCTTTCCGACTCCGTCGTGGTTTTGTAATGCCGAAAATAAACATGAAATAAGTCCCGTCAGAGTCGCAAACAGATAGATGGAGAAAAACATACTTGGAAAGTCGCCGATGTTAGTGAACAGGGAATAGCCTGATCAGACTGCTTAGATACGAATTTTGATCTGAAACTTTACTGATCGGTAAGCCGAAGGTCTTTTTCGTGTGACATGTGTCATATGAAGATACACTTAGTTGATTGGAAAATGGTCGAAGCTTTTCTTATTTCTAGATTTGAACGCACGTTATAACTAACCACAATCGCCTTGATTGTAGCTTTCGCCAGTTTTAAAGTATGAGAATTATCATGCTTTTAAAGTATGTGACCGCAGACTGTGAAATTCTCACAGTTTCACATTATGAGAACGTAGCCTGTGAAAGTCTCACAGTTTTATGGTTTGGGAACTTTCACTGTTAGATAGTATAGGTATAGGTAACCAGTGTGGCATAATAACCGGACGAAAACCGATGCTAGATCAATAAAGTAATTTAATACAGTGTATAACACTGAGAGTCGGCAATGACCGATCTGCTGGATTGAGTGAGACACCCATATATATATATACTGCTTGGTAGACTTTTACATCACAGTGGACATGTGTAATCTTTACATTTTAGACAAGTAAATTTCCTGGTGTAAATAGCCCTATCATACAGAAAACCTGTCTACATGGGAATTAGCCCTGTCGTACTAAATAATGTTTGAAGTAACATAGTTGTATAGTATGGGAACGCAGCCTTTAATCGAATTAACACAAACAATCTGTGTTTGTGTTTCAGTCGTTTGCTATAGGTAGATTTTCTAACCATCACATGTCAAAAGGTTAGCATTTAATTGTTATCTCATTGTTAATCTAATAATTTTACTTTTTCAAGGGTTTACATGTACCTCTAGTACCCATGGTTTACTTATTTTTAACATCTAATCAAAAGTCATTGTTAACACGTTTGAATCATCATTGATATGTAACGGGATTTATAACATTTACATTCAACACTTTCCCACATAAACGTTGTCTGATGCAGCAGCCGAATTTTGAAAACGTTCTAGTCATGATCAGTCATTTCTCCTTTTGTCACTATTTTATAGATATATTCTCTAATTTTGAAAAGATGTTTTCAAAGTCGGCTGCTGCATTTTGTTACTTCAAAACAAGATGTTGTGCAAGTTAAAACTCGTTTAAAGTAATTACTCGGTAGTTTATGCATAAGACTATTCCATATAACACACTTAGAATCGCCTGGATAATATTATACAGCTATTTACTCCTCTTGAGGTCAATAGTGAAAAACTATTCTTCCAAGTGAATGACTATTTCGGGTCAATAGTCATTTGCGAGGAAGAATAGTTTTTCACCATTGAACTCAAAGGGAGTAAATAGCTGTTTTATTATATATATATCTTCATGAAAAACGCATAATTTAACTAGTTTATTTATATAGCGCGTTAACATGTTGGTTATGCACGTGCATGACGTCATTTCAAACAATAACGTCATAACAGATGAACTATTGACTCGAAAATGGACTATTGGACCTGACTTTTAGAATAAAAGCGAAAAGGAGTCAAATAGTCATTTTTTATTGAATCACACGTGACTGCTTCTCGTCCAATCAAATACTTTGATTCATAGTAGGTATATAATAATATACAGCTATATACTCCTCTTGAGGTCAATAGTGAAAAACTATTCTTCCAAGTGAATGACTATTTCGGGTCAATAGTCATTTGCGAGGAAGAATAGTTTTTTACCATTGAACTCAAAGGGAGTAAATAGCTGTTTTATTATAATTATATCTTCATGAAAAACGCATAATTTAACTAGTTTATTTATAAAATTATAACGCGCGTTAAAATGTTGGTTATGCACGTGCATGACGTCATTTCAAACAATAACGTCATAACAGATGAACTATTGACTCGAAAATGGACTATTGGACCTGAATTTTAGAATAAAAGCGAAAAGGAGCCAAATATTCATTTTTTATTGAATCACACGTGACTGCTTCTCGTCCAATCAAATACTTTGATTCATAGTATTCGTCTCGGTCAATAGTTCTCTATTTCGGGTCAATAGTCATTCACTTGGAAGAATAGTTTTTCACTATTGACCTCAAGAGGAGTAAATAGCTGTATATTATTATATACCTACTATGAATCAAAGTATTTGATTGGACGAGAAGCAGTCACGTGTGATTCAATAAAAAATGACTATTTGACTCCTTTTCGCTTTTATTCTAAAATTCAGGTCCAATAGTCCATTTTCGAGTCAATAGTTCATCTGTTATGACGTTATTGTTTGAAATGACGTCATGCATGTGCATAACCAACATTTTAACGCGCGTGGCATGTAACAGTATACTGCATTCTCACTGCATTTACAATAATTATCCTGTGTTTATGTTAGAATCTACATTTATGTTACATACATTTACCCAATTAAAATGACAGCAATGTTATAAATAAACTAGTTAAATTATGCGTTTTTCATGAAGATATATAATAAAACAGCTATTTACTCCCTTTGAGTTCAATGGTGAAAAACTATTCTTCCTCGCAAATGACTATTGACCCGAAATAGTCATTCACTTGGAAGAATAGTTTTTCACTATTGACCTCAAGAGGAGTAAATAGCTGTATATTACAGTCGACGCTTACTACCTTAAGAGTGGTAGTGGTTCGCTAAGGGTTGCGGTTATAACACATTATGCATGACCCGCTGGTGTCAGGATACTAGCAGTAATTCACCCGGGAAACGCCGTGATATGAATGACATACTGTTGAAAACAGCGGAAACGCCATTCATACACAAACACCATACATACACACATATTACGGTTAAACATCAATTAAGCTGACCAACATAGGGGCGCACACTCTAAGCGATACCAACATACCGATGATACTTTGTGGCACAAAGAAGTATTATTTTTCTCCAGACGGGACCTTAACGTTATAACTTTAACTGACATAATTGTAATACTTTTGTCCTAGTATTTTAAGTTTTGACATTCATATTTGACTTGTTTTCCTTATATGTATATGACGTGTCAAATACTCGAGACTAACCTCACATATAATGTGATAAACCCCAGTCGACGACTTGTCAAATACACGAGACCAACGACACATGTAACTTGAAAAACCCCAGCATCCGACGTGTCAAATACATGACACTAACGTCACATGTAACTTGATAATTCCCAGGATACAACGTCACGTGTAATTTGATCAAATACATGACACTAACGTCACATGTAACTTGATAATCCCTAGGAGACTACGTCACGTGTAATTTAATCAAATACATGACACTAACGTCACATGCAACTTAATATACCCCAGCTTCAGACGTGTCAAATACACGCGATCAACGTCAGAGGTTACTCCAGGATCAGACGTGCCAAATACACGAGATCAACGTCACATGTAACTTGATGAACCCCAGGCTCCGACGTGTCGAATACATGACACTAACGTCACATGTAACTTGATAATTCCCAGGATCCAACGTGTCAAATACTCGAGACTAACGTCACATGTAACTTGATAATCCCCAGGAGACTACGTCACGTGTAATTTGATGAACCCCAGACGAGGACGTATTAAATACACGATACCAATGTTAGATATAATCCATGGCAGACGGCTTGTATTGCGAGGGAGAAAGTGTGTTCATGGTATTTCTAAATCAATTGATCGAGTGACGGTAATTTAACGCAGTTTCGACAGTTTTTCAGTTAAATGACAGTGACCAGTTACTACAAACTAGCTGTATTTGCTTTGTCTTACAGTATCACTACTCCATACATCCTGGTTCCAGGACGCACTATTTTGGTATAGTTGTGGAAGACGACTGTCGCTAATTAGTAACCGGTTAGTAATATCGGTAACTGTTGCCATCCCTATTAATTACAATGACGGTCAACAATCATCGAGTAGGTATACGAACCAACTTCCCTGGATAATAGTCAACTCGTTACCATCGTTGCAAGCCAAGGGTGATTAGACCAGGGAATGCTAGTATACATATATATATAAAGAGTTCGAGATCGGTAATGGGCGAGAACATGTTGTGTATGTGTTAAAATTCATCTACAGCCAATCTATATAAATATTGTGGGGATGTGTAAATAGTAAAAGGGTTCTAAAGGTTGCGACATTTTAAATGTATCACACACTAGGATATGCAACCCTGGGACATTTGCGTTTTGATCCAGACTATCTTTTTAAGGAGCGTCTGCCAAACGCTGCAAGCAGATCTCATGGTCTGCACTTTAGCTACATTGTGTTATAAATACACTGATTGCTGTTACAGGATTATGGCTCATACATAACACATTCAAATACAACAAAACGAATATATATGGTCCTGTACATATTTAATAACCATAAAGTTTGAAGGTTTGATAATGTATTTTGCAGGTATGCACTTAATAAAAAGTTTAATGAACAATCGACACTTACTGTATGTAAGTACCCATACATAAAAATACCTAATATAATAGTATTACAAGATGCTCATAACATATCATTTATAAAACAGAATAACAGACATACATAATATATGAATGCGTTTTAATAGAAATAGTAATAATATGAACGGTGTCCAAGAACAATCAACATTAGCCAGTTGTTGACAAGTGTACATAAAATAGATATGCGTGCGCATTTATGCAATCTAATCTTGATAGACAGCGTTGTCAGAGTTTATTGAAACATTCTATTACTTATAAACGAACAATACAATTTCAGATAAAACTGAACAGCATCGCAGGTTGATCTGGATCTTTTATTGTTAAAAATGTTCGTATAACACGAGATACATAATGACAATGACAATGACAATGATAATATTTTATTGACATAAGGCCACCGGTCCATAACAATTATGTTTACATCATATAACATTTTCACACAGCACTTGTTTGACAGTTTACCTTATATGATATGTTAAGATCTGTCTGTATTGAAAGCATACGAGAATGAAACAATTGGTATCTTAAATGTGGTTTATATACAACCTTGAAAACATTGATGCGAAATAAGAAATAAGTTATTTTGAGCAGTTTTTAATTTTCCCATCATGTTTTGAATTAGTATCTACGATAGAAGCATATTTTATTATAAAAAAGCTAAAGGTTTACACATATACATAGGCATAACTTATGTTATCACGTCGTATAATAGTTGATTCATGTACTTCATTCACTGCTGCATATACAAATAACATATGGGAACATCGATCTGACTTCGTAATATGTTGAAACCATTGCTGCAAAATGGAATTACATATCTAGTATACACTGACATAAAACTTAAACATGTGACTGAAATTCATACAAAACACCTCTTCCTTCGTACAAAAGCATAGTATATATATGTTGCAAGAGATTTGATTACCGATTCGTTTTTAGACGACATAAGTAAAATGAACCTGTTATACGAAATGGGATTACAGTACTTAAGCGGTATATAATGATTTCTCAAACTCGCATAACATGTACAATGCAAAACAAAATTATATTCATCTTATATTGCCTGAGCGTCACATAACTTGAATAACATATCGGGATATAAGACGTTATTACGTCTATACTTTAATTTTCTTATAGTAATGATTTCTAGATAATATTCAAATTCGTACACCGACTTGTATTGTCTATAGTGACTTAATTTTGAACTATTATCAATTTTGCTGCGCCAGTTTTGTAAATAATGGTCTCGAGCACTTGTTACAAAAGAGTTTATAAATACATTCTCATTATTCACATTTTGGCTCTCCCATACGTATCCGAAACCATTGCTTTGCAGACATGATCGAAGCTGTGTTACCCAATTGATTTTACCATAAGCGTCTTCGTTTTTCAACATTATATAACACTGTTTTGGATATCGTTTATCCTCCATTTTTTTGTAATTTGAACCAATATTTTAACCCACATTTCATAGTTTCAATATGCAACGGATATCTATCACAGTCACCAAGGGCCACTGCGTTACAGCTCCTCTTATCAGCACACATAAAACGCTTGCAAGCGTAATACTGTATCCGTGCTAGGCTCTCGTGACGCTCAAAGCCCCATAGCTCACTACCATAGAGCAGCTGTGCAGAAGTTTTACTATCAAATATTTTGAAGTAAGCTTTTCTCGGAATTTGCCCACATTTATATAAGTTTGATAATATACCATATAAAACACGCTTTGTTTTTACCGCGAGATCATTTACCATCATTGGTATTGACCAACGTAATGAAATGAGCTAACACATTCCAGATAACAACCCTTATATAACCACTTTTCAGATCTAGCCAATTTACCACCTTTTTTGAAAACCACTATCTTAGTCTTTTTTTCGTTTACCGTTAGTTTATTTTCATTACAGAATTGTTCGAGTGTATTTATTTCTCTTTGTAGGCCAATAACTGTATCAGACATGAGCGCTATGTCGTCAGCAAACATTAGTAGAAACAATTCGGTAAGGTATGGGTACAGTTGAAGAACATGGTGACCACTGTTTTCAAGCTGTTTTGATAGTTCATCAATAAAAAAGTCAAACATTATCGGACTGGCCCCACATCCTTGTTTTAAACATAACGTACAGTTAACGTATTCTGATTTTGTTCCGTTACACAAGATACATGACTTCACAGATTCATACATACTAAGCTCCAAAAAGTTTACCCTTCACCCCTTTCTCACTCATTCGTTTCTAGAGGATATTCGTATCTACAGTATCAAATGCCTTACAAAAATCGACAAAACAAACGTACAATTTACCACCCTTGCGAGACAGTTTTTTATAAATTAGGGACTTCAATACAAATACAGTGTCGACTGTTGAATACCCGGCCCTGAAACCGCTTTGGGCTTCCGATACTTTTGAATATAAATTGGAGTAAAGGTTTAGTCTGTTAACTAGTATTGACGTGAATATTTTACCAATAACATGTTGAAGACTTTTTCCTCTGTAGTTGTCAACGTCATTTACGTCAACCTTCTTATGTAAAGTAACGATAACTGACTGACCCCATGAAAGTGGATATTCTCCCTTATTATATAACCTGTTAAATAGTTTACAAAGCACAGGTATTTAAAAATAGTCAATACCAAAAATAAAAAAATCTGGGATAAGCAATAAGCATAATGAAACAAATGCAATATTTTTAAAAAGCATTTAAATAATGCAAACGTAAATATTTAATAAACGTGTAAACCAGTATAAACAGCTGTAACGGGAACGGGGTATAGCTTTAAATATCACTTCTACGGTTTTTTCTGCTCGCCAAATAGTTAATTCTGCATGGCGAGGGTAAAGAAAACCATTTTTTGTTGTTGACGTAGAAGCCGGCTTTTATAGCGACGTTGGTAGAGTGGTTGACATTTTCTTAAAATTAAGCAATGTTTATCGCGGTAAGTGCCTGGATGGGTGACCGCGATGGCTTGGCGCCGGTGCACGTTGATATCCCCATCATCCCCGGACTCCGGTGGTTCCCAGTGATGTTATATAGACTCCGCTCTGATATACTGCTTGTGTTCAGTTGTGTGACTTCGCGTCGAAGTCAAGAGAAAAGAGGGAGAAATGTAACGGGAACTGGGTATAGGTTTAAATATCACTTCTACGGACTTGTCGTAGAACCGGCTTTTATAGCGATGTTGGTAGAGTGGTTGACATTTTCTTAAAGTTAAGCAATGTTCATCGCGGTTAGTGCCTGGATGGGTGACCCGCGATGGCTTAACTCCGGTACACGTTACACAGCTAACAGTTCATACGTAAATACTACAAAACAAGTAGGAAACATAAAACAAAGAGAGACGACAAACACAATAAAAACAAGAGGGCCATGATGGCCCTAGATCGCTCTCTTGAGTAAGGCAATGTGAATTTTCATTCAAACAACAACAACTTTTTTCCAATCAACACTCAATTTTTAAAGTATTCACTATAGCCATGTAGGACCAAAAAACGGCCTCCCGCCTGGCATTCACGTTTTTTGTCCGATCAACATGGCTTGAAGAAACCTGGTCAACCAAGGAACATGCCTACAAAATAATTTGAAAAACGGCACGGGACATTTGGAGAAGGAGATTTTTAAAGTGTTCAATATAGCCATATAAGGCCTCTAGCGGCTACGGTTTTTACCATTCAAGATGGTTTAAAGTAATCTTAAAGAGGGTCACATAAGGAACATTTCTACATAATTATTTAGAAATCGACCCCATACTTTTGCATATGAAGATGTTTAATTGTTCACTATAGCCATCTAAGGCAAAACAGCTCAACCCCTTGGCGGTCATGTTTTTGAAACAATTATGGTGAGGACATTAAGAGGATGCTTTATGTGAAGTTTGATCCAAACTGGGATTTATATGACATTCATATCGTGAGTGCCGGGGGAAGAGTATGTTTCAAGGTAGGTATACCCCGGTGGCATGTCAGTAACCAATGGGGGGTTATCTGGATGAGATGTGTTTCCTGCGAGTATTGTTGGTGTACTGCTGGTACAAGTTATACTGGTATAGTCGGGTGGCTGCTCGGTTTTCAGTACGTATGGCGGTGGAAATTCTAGTGTATCATATGCTGGAGGTCCCTTTGGTTCAGTTATTTCAGGAAAACCTGAAATAAGACAAGGACAAGTGTGAAGTCAGAAAAACAGCAACCTGGTATGACTTTAAAGACAATATTCCTTACAGATATTTATTTTGTCTGAATTTGTTAGGACTTTAACGAAAGTATTCGTTACGGATTTGTATTTTGCCTGAATTTGGTTCAGTTATATCAGATCGGGGGGCTCACTTTCGTATCTATTTCCTGGCGTAATTGCACCGGTAATCCTACTTAACAGTCACAATGTCTATTGAGTTAAAAGCCGTCTGCTGCAGAGGCGTCAGAAAGCGTCTATATGAGGGAAAGGGTTAAATGAGGTTGTGTTCTTCACTCCGGTACTGTTATTACGCAATGCTTAGTTCTTCACTCCGGTACTGTCATTACGCAATGCTTAGTTCTTCACTCCGGTACTGTCATTACGCTATGCTTAATCAATAAATGAGGGACGCCTTACCAAAAACACTCTTAAAACATGTGAGACCCTGTGTACATCCACATCAGACAGCGGATCCGCGCAATTACATCTAGCTGTGTACCGCTCGACTATTAGTCAAAGAAGATTTCAAGAAACTTCTGTGTGACCTAAGCATTGATGTGCAGGCAAGGTTTCTATTACACATGTAAAACTTACGATAATGTTAGTTTTCCTGAAGCGTCGCTCATATGTATAAATAACAAAATGCATGTCGTTATTTCCGATGAGTGAACTGCACGTATTGACTCAACAAGATGTGGATGCATCGCATGATATGAAGTTACCATAGTTGAGTAATCTACTGAACAACATAAACTATTTCGAATCTGTGTTTGATTCGATAGATAATTAAAATCGGCGATTTGGGGTCATGATGACCCTCAGGTTTGACAGCATTTAAAGTGATATTGGAGTAGAACTAGTGAGGTACACTTCTTTTATGTGGTGTTGTTGTGATAAATCGAGGGCTTGGCGTGAAACGGTTGTAACTAAAATTGGTATTTTTTTTACCAAGCTTTATCACCTTGCCATAAAGTCTTTATAAGCGTTAAATCATTTTGCTTGGTAAACAATGAAAATATTTAGGTGCCATTGCTCGTTCTGAACAATGGCACCTAAATTTGCATTGTTTACAAAGGCCTCAAAATAGCCCCTAAACCAAGATTTTCAAAATAGGATTTTAGTTACTTTATAGTATAGGCGGATACTCTGGTAAGACTGTGCGGGTCCTCACTTGAATCTACACTGTACGCATATGCATTAAGACCCGATATCGTCAGATGCGGCTCACTATCAAGCGCATGACTCTCACCTTCAATATCTACCAAAACGATTTCGCCAATTGTGAACATTTTAAACTCGGTGATCAGTCCATGTAAGTTTTGTTCACGATTCAACGAAACAAGAAAAATGTCCACTTATTCTATTTGCGGAATCATTTAAACCGACTCGATGAAATTTTAAGATTCATCGAATCAAGAACAGTGTTCTCTATTTCTATTTGTTGAAATATTAAAACCACTCGATGGAAGTTAAAGATTCATCGAACGAGAAAAAATACGTCATCTTCTTGTGTTTGCATTATAACTTACCGCTGTGATCGTTGCTTTGTTCACTCTGTATATACACACTAAATGGACTTCTTGCATGTACGTTCTTGCAAATCTTCTCTTTCAAACATATACAGGCTAGACAGAAACACAGAAGGCCCACGACAGTCACTGTCCCTATACTAGCACCAAGGTAGATCCCAGTGAATGTGGTTCTCCTATTGTATATTAAACACATTGTTTTAGTTTGAGAAGCGTCTGGCGATTCAGAGCCTTTTTGAGTGTCAAGTTTGGAATAAATAAATGTTTAATTCAATGAGCAGAACACATTACTTTGTCGATAATTGTGTCAAACTGTCCTCTTGGCACATACAAAGTTGTTTAACCAAGATCTAATACTTTCAAATTACCACAGAAATCAGCTTATTAACCGTTTCCGAATTTTCTTTCTACAATTTTTGGTCTCATTTGGGTCGGTTTTATTAAAAATCCGCATTAAACATTCACCATACACATATTCAGCGGCGTGTAAATATATTTATGTATGCTTAAAACTTTCGTCGTAATGGGATTTTCCAAGTGATCGTTTTACGAGTCAGACATTTTAATGTTAATGAAGTCTCAAATACATCATGCAAACATTTTGGCAAAGTTTGTGCATAAAAAAAGTTAATTTCAGCACGGCTCGGGTTAACCTAACTTCAAACCATATATTGGTTTTAACACTGTAAGGGTTAGGCTTCTGTGACGTAAAATTACTGTGTGGCTTCACGTCCAAATCATAGTTTGAAGATAAATGATACCTTTAGGTCAACGAGACAAATGGGGTGACAGTGAATATGCAGGTGAGTTTGTATGAAATCACGGGTTCACTTTTATCATGACTGATCGCAAATGTAACAAGGCCCCGCCAGACACGGTTCATTACTTTTCGGTTAAAGCCGTTTTCAACAATACATCAGAGTAAACACGGACCAATGGTTCCTGTGTGACTTATCAGCAATGTACCTTGTCGTGGGGTATTTCATAATAGTTACTGCCACCAGGGATCGAATGATTCCGCCTATCAATCCAAAAGCAACACAATGTACACATAGTATACTGTACAGCAGTTGCAAAATGTGAACTATTATCTTTGTGATTTTTCTCCGTTTAGTCATAATGTAACAGCCTCATTGGTGTCTTTGCTAGAGTGTCCGCTTCGCTTCGCGAGAGACCTAGGTACGTTCCCGTCTCGTCTCGTGTAATGTTTAAAACATGAATAACTGATGCGCTTGTGTCAGGATATACTTACCAGTTATACAAAAATGCCGTTGAAATAGGCGTAAACTACCAATCAAATGGTACACTATTGTCATTGGATACTTTTAAATATTTTTTTAAAAAAAGCCCACGTAAGGCAATCTTTAGAGTATGTATTGAACGGATTCACTTAACCGAAACTGGTCTAATCTGCAAAACAACACAGATTACTTTGAGTTTCAACCATTGCATTTGAAATATTGATTGTTACGATTAATAACAATCTGATTATTGTTATTACCACCCCCCCCCCCCCCCCCCTCACCCCCTCCCCACTGCCCACACCCAATTTTGAAAATATATAGTTCAAACTCTCGTAATTCTCTTCAAATGAGAGTTTAAATTACAGGTATAAAAGTTACGGATTGGGAATATTGTCTTAAACGTATTTGCTGAAGATGCGTTTAAATGCGACTACAGCTAGAAAAGGGATAACGTGTCGGTACTTACTCGCAGCATGCATCGACCTCGAATTGTATTTCTCCGGAACAGCAGGTGGCAGAACAGTATGTGAAGGATACGGTCCCGTTGGACGATACATAGTAACACTGCGTCTTTGACATCGTACTGGAAATAGTATTGATAGTTATTTAATACCACTTGCAGGCCCATTTTGGCGTAAATAGAGAGCATTCACACTTAATTTGAGACATTTCCCATGTTTTTTGACTTGATGTTTTCGTCTTTGTTTATAGATATTTTGCAGGGAAGTAGCTTTGCAATAATCAATGTGTAGGCCGTCTCGTGAGAAAATCAACATTGTGGACTAAAGTATCGACCCGGATCAGCCTAAGCATGCCACACAGGCCTACCGGGATAAACACTTTTCGCCTCCTGTGGATTTTCTGTTTCAAGAATAACTACTCTATACATCATTCCTCCTAAGACGGAATGTGTCGACCGGATCAGTCTGCGCGGTCATCGCAGGCTGATTTGGTCGATACATTACACAGATGCCTATCGCCGCAGTTGCATTTTGGGGCATTTTGAGAAAAAATGTGTAGGCACGTGCCTTCAGTGCCTAAAGGGAGCTACGCCCCTGTTTTCTCTAATTTATCCTTGATGTTTCCAAACTCTTTTGTTGCAACAGTTGTTGTATTTATATGTTTTTTAATATCTTATAACTTTGTTTCAATAACTGATCATATAATTAAACATGTAAAACCATGTTAAGTATTTCATCATGTATGTTCATCTTAAATCGAAACCCTTGGACGTTAACTTTTTCTAATGTATTCTGAACAGAATCCATCTCAAATGTGACTCATGCTTTGTCCACTTGATTAAACGCATAACCATGCTTAGTAAATAATCGATTCTTGTTTCGTTATGTAACCTGTACAATTAAAAGCGTTAACTAAACGTTTTTCAAAGGCAACTTCATGGACAGACAGTTGGATAAACGGTACAATGAAACACATCAAACAGTCCCTAATATCAAGATAGTATTACATATTCAGCATTTAATTACTTCATTCTCTCTTTCTATGATAAGCGTTTCATTATTGAACACCCGAAAACGGATTCAAACACATATCTTGATTCATGTAGATTTTATATAATGTCGTTGACAGTGTATGAACGTATATGTGAACTATTTATTTTTAATTGAATGAACTCTTTCCTTTCTAGTCAAAAGCCTCTTAGTTCGAACTTCCATGTTAAATAGATAGTCCCTTCCTAACTAGCATAAGCGGTCAGCCTGAGATTGAAAATGGATTGGAGTAGAGATCACTTACACAATAGAAACAACTCCGAAGAAATTTGCTTTTAAAATATTCTAATTATTTTACAGAATTATAACGGTGCATTTGTACACCGCAATACTCAACAGACCAACATCAACATATCTTTGTGAACGTATGACGCGTGAACTGCATGAGAGTTTCGTAGAAGGTTGCTTTTTTCTGAAGATTAACGGCGTTTTCCGTTTTCGTTGCTTTTTTCTGAAGATTAACGGCATTTTCCGTTTTCGTTGCTTTAAAACATCAACCACACTACATATTAGGATTATCACGCGAAGGAGGAAACCATTAAAAGTCCGTTAGTGTTATTGTTTTACCTAAAACACCTGATATTCGACTTTACGACTTCATAAAAAAATCAAAATCTTTCTCTATACAAATTGGAACAACATTGATTGGGCAAAGATAGTGAAAACCTTAACAAATGAGTTATTGACTGCTCTTTGAATCCTGACCAAATTTTTGATGTGACAAAATCCTGACCAAATTCAACTGCATAAACGACCAGGAAGTATACCAGACAATTTGAAAGTTATCAGTTGGCAAGTACATATGACAAGGACAGTCAAACTCAGCACTTTAATTTACTAATTCAAAAGGACAAACACAATAATCTGCTCAGTTTCTGCCATGTGTTTCAAGTTAATCACTTATTAACATATTGTATTCCTACATAGGAAGTTTATACAAACGAAATAAAAAGAAATATGGAGGGTAACGAGTGTGTATCTATGTTACGTAAAAGGCCGAAAATGTCAATGTTTCGCCTTGACAGGAATTCGAAACCTACTCCCCCAGGTTAAGTCTTGCATCAATACCACTTTTGTCACATCAAAAATGCAAACGCCTTTTAATACATCTGCAGCCTAGTCCTTCAAAGAGGGTTAAATCTACATGTCAAATATCAAGTCTATGTTTCACGTTGACATAAGAAAAATGATATAAGTTTTTATTGATTTTAAAAATAGCTTTTTGTGCGAAAGTTGCCTCTGTTGTATTTTAGACCTAGCTAAGACAGAGACTTGACTATTTCACGGTTTACACGTCCAATGTAAACTTTCTAGATTGATTGTCAATGGATTCATTGGCAATGTACCAGTTTTTTTTTAAAATATATGTTTGTTTTCTGAACATTTATTGTAAGTTCCTACCGTCAATAAGTATTTAAGCAATATAAATGATTTTATAAGCCCTCCGACGAGTTCGAAAAGACAACAACATAAATCTATAAAGTCACAATATAGTTTTTGGGATAGCATGCTTTTCGAAAAGTCGACTTACGGCTGCCACCAAGATGCGCAATTGTATATATCCGCGAAAGTTTTGCTTGGTTTGCCGTCTTGTTGACAACGATTACATTGGTTCGACCGAATAATGAAACCCCGTCTGCTTGCATTAATGAGACAAAATAGTTACAATGAGTGGAACACACTCTGAACTATGATTTACCTCAATGTCAATCTTGTTAGATAACGTCGACCGTGCTGTGATCCAAACAAGTCTACAACAGTCGACTAAGAAAACATATAGAGTAATATGCAAATCACTGTTAATCCAATTATAATAAAGCAGAAATTGCCTACGTTAAGCAATTTCTCCTTTTGACACATTGTTTTCGAATGGCGTCTGCTGTGAAAAGCGTCTTTAAGCGGGATAGGGTTACATCGTTTACATGGTAGTTGAACCCTTTCCGTGATACTTTAGCAATCGAATATTGAAAATATTGTGGAAAATGGAGCTATTGTTGACAATGAGCAATTCCTCCTTTCACACAATGCTTTCAAACCCGTTTCACATTAATTCTTTTCATAATTAATATATCAAAATGTTTTACTACAGACATTCCTTTACTCTTTCCCACTTTTCAGACACATTTTGAATAACATGCAACAGATGAATGATAACAAGCAATTTTGCCTTACATCTAGGGGGAAATATGGACAGTCATTATTGAAAACAGTTGAAACGTTTGTGGAAAAATAGGAAATGGGTCACGATAAGCAATTTCACCTCTTGTCACGATGAATTCAAAGACCGTCAGATGCACATGCGCCAAAAAGCGACTGTAGGTAGAAAAGGGTTGATCTGTTTACGTTATTTCTACTAAGTCTACATACGAATATTGAAAATGTTTTTGGAAACGGAGCAATTGCTGACAATGAGCAATTCCACCTTTTCAAACAATGCTTTGAAACAAGTTGTTTTCTATAATTAATCTTTTGAAAGAAAACCATTTGCCTACAAATATTCGTTTAACATTTTCCCTTTTTATTTCGGTCTCGCAGTATGTCATATGTCGCTGGAGAATATATGTTTCCATCATTCCGTTTGTCTGTATGCCAGCATGTCGACTCAACTAGGAAAAGTAAATCTTCAAATTAGAGAATAATTTCAGCATACATACAAGCTTCTAGCGATTGTTGGACTTAAATTATAATGTATTCGAATTTGCATAAATTGAAGACTCAACATCCGTCAAAATGTAACCTAGTCCTAGATTTATCTGTTGAAAAATAAACTAGAATGCAGTCTAAATATGTTTTTGTTAATTTATCTTGTACGGTCACGTTTCGGAGATTCAATTAAACTGCAAATCGCAAGATGCGGCTTATATGTGATAACAAATACATTACAAATACCATAACATGTGTTAACCTTTTCCTAAACACAGACGTGTTTTGACGCATCGAAACCAGTCTTCTGTTATCAACACTTTATGTGTTGTCTGTCTTTAAAGCTTGGAAGCATTATCCGGCGTCCGGCCAGCAGTCTGTCTAAATGTGCATTCGGCCGTCCGTCAGGGTTTGCATTTATTGGGCAACACGTTGTTTCTGTTTAGCAGATTCATTTCAAGGTGGTTACACTTATACCTTGTGATCATGAGAACGGCAAAATTGGATTCTTGTCTGCTTATTTTAGTTATCTCCATTTTCCTTATTTTCGTCAGCCATTGTCTTAATTTCCATTGTATCCATTTTAAACTTTGATTTTAGCTAACTTAATATGACCTACAGATGTGCATTGCACAATTAACATAACTTAAGCATGCTGATTTTGGAGTGTGTATTTGTTTGTCCTTCTGTATTCTCATTTATTATATGACTTTCGCATGCAACACAGTCTGTGAAATGCTCTTGTTCGTTAATGTGTACTTCCCCAAGCTTTGTCCCGAGCGATTGACTGTCTGTGCGACTTTTGTGTTCATCCATTCGTCCGACTGTCCGTTAAGGTTTGCACTAATGGGTCAAAATTTCAAACAAACATCTGATCTCGTTTTTTAGTTGTAAACTCCTTTTTTACATTTTATTATTCGGCAATTATCTCAATAAAGTTTCAATGTATCAATTTCAGACTTGGTGTATAGGAAAATCATGACCTACAGATGTGCAGTGCACATGAAACATAACCCGAGCATGCTTTTTAGTCATTTATCAGCATGATTCCAATATACAGTGTGGATCATTAGTGTTCACTGAACTGGAAATATTATACTTGTTTGTCAATATATTGTCCTTCGTGATTTATTTTGTTTATACTAGAAAAGCGTCACAGTTTAATAAATTAGGTATTGGTTATTGGCAGGCAATCTGTGTTGTTTTAAACATGTTTTTGTTTTTGTTTTAAAGGTCGATGATACATTGTTTCAACAATGTTTGTCTATATAAACTATGCCTCATCTTTTCACCTTACATATGCCCCTATACCATCAGTGCTTTGAGCGCTTTGATTTACCTTGGTTTATCATATGCGTAATTATACCATGTATTACCAATTATTACCTGTATTGCTCATTCCACTGCAAAAACCAGCCTGGATCTCGATGTTTACATTGTAACATTAAGCCTATGAAATCGAGCGGATAATTAAACTGCGTGTACAAGGTTTATCCATTACACTCAATACAGTTATACCTCTGATAAGTTTCGGGTTTAAGAATAAGATGAGTGGTATCATTTATCCTTCGGACATTTATATTCAGATCTAGCCTTTACGAGAAACAAACTATTTTCATTGAAGGACAACTACGATATTTGTTTTAAAAACATAAACACATGTCTCTTTCCTGTCAAAATTAGTCTGTAAACCGAGGATTCTAACAAGACCACGTTTTAGTATAACTTATATTATTTCATGAATACTAGTTTTAAACAGACTATCAGTTACCTTGTTCATAAGCTCGGATAATTGGGTTAAAGTGGAATCTACACCAACGTCCGTCGAGCAGTTATTGGTAAAAATAGTAAATGTGCTTAGTTCATCAACAAATATATCTGTATTTAAAACGTTTATAAAATATTTAGACAGATAATTTTTCCATCTATATTTAGAATTTATCTCATCGTTATTAGCTGTTTCTACATTATCGTCACGTGATGAAGATGCAGCGTCAGGGTTAAAGTTGTTTTCAAATGTATACTTCATTAAACAAAAATTAGATAATGAATTCGGACCACCAAACAGCATCCACTCGATCATTCAAAAGAAACATTTGCCAACACCAGAATCGTTTCCATAACGGCCATTCAAAATGTGTAAACTAATTTGTTTACAAAAACCTATTAGTATGACCAGAGATATATAAGACCTTTATCCTTAAAAAAATCGCTGGCGTTTAACGTTATCTGTATAATCACCAGGTAGTTAAAACAAATCGTTATCGAATCAATTCAGTCGGGATTATGGAATTATGCGATGTACGGCCGTTAACATCACCTGCCAATAAAATGTTACAATGCTCATCCGTATGGTAATGAATCAATAATATCGAATTTAACATTCTGTCAAAACTTGTTGTACCTGTTAATTAAGTATACCGCTACCCTCTGGTACAACATAACATTCACCAATAAATATGTCATTATCAAGAAAGAATAAATTACCATCCTACCTCATCCATACAATATCATCTTCGCATTGGAATGTTCTGGTAATGTATTAACTTTATCAGCCCAGGTATGTGTTCTCTTATTCGGGTCGCCGTTATTTCTCATTGTTCGTATAACCGTATATAGGATACAGTTATCGCTTTTTACAGTATGGAGGTTGAGGAAATATTTGATTATTAATCGACAGTGGGAACCTCCCCAATTCTCTGCATATAGCACTTTTACTAGTTGACTGTTTAACATTTAATATTGTTTTAAGAAGTTTACGGTGTACTCTTTCAACGGCTTCTGACTGGTAGAAACCCCACACTTCACACAAATAGTTGAGTATTGAGGCTACAAACGAATCGAATAAAGACAACATTACTTTAATTGGGATTCTTTTCCTCTAGTAATTGACAACATTTGCTTAAAGAACGTTTGCCGCAAGTGTTTTATTCGCATTCATAAATGACCCTCCATTAGTAAAGACTACTCCGAGATAGTTGAAGCAATGGACATTTTCTATTTCAACTTCGGCATATGTAAATTTCGGTTGGTCAGTGCTTCTACCTACCTATTTGAATATCATTACTTTCATTTTTGTCTGTATTAACCTTTAATTTCCATTCGAAACTAAAGAGTAATGGTTGTAACCCCTCAGCCGTTTCCGATCGAATGACTGAGTCGTCTGCAAAGAGCAAGAGGTATATATTTAATTGATCTGATGTGAGACCGGTGTTATCGTTATTTTTAGGAAAAGTGCTATGTCGTTTAGAAAAAGTGAAAACAAACTCAGTCCCTGCAATAAACCATATATATCGTCACCTTAGTGCAAAAACTCAATAAGTCCATTTTTTCACAAAATCACTTTTTTGCATAAAATGATTTAAGATATAAAGATACATGTCCTCAAAAAGTATTAAAACCAAATTCAACCTCAAAATATGCTTTTATAAGAAAGAGGCATAAAGTGATAAGTACGCTGATATTATTTTGTTGTGCAAAAAAAACAATATGTGCACATAGTGATGTATTGCACCCCATCATTTTAATTTTTCAAACAACTATTTGGTGCGAGAAAGATATTTCATATTAGTATACAAAATAGCTGAATAAATAACACTAATTTCTGTTTCTTCATTCTTTCCATAATATATACAACTTTTGACACCTCTGTAGCAAACAACTTTCAGAAACATTGCAGAAAAGGGAAATAATGATCATGTCTAAAAATATTTTTTTTCAATTTTTATCAGATTTTTTAAAAAGTTTCATTTTGACAGACTTCACATTTTCTTCTAAGATCTCTCCATTTTTAAGAGAATTATACATAATAGGATTTAAATATGGCCTTGACAAAATAAAACTGGATGGTCGGTCAAATGATGAGAAAACCTAGTCTCCCTGGCTACCCGATTGGGAACATATTACTTATTAGTCCCTAACCGGTCGGAGATTTTTTGGGGGCTATAGGTTTGCTCCTGTCCATCACCCAGATCTGGCGCCAGCATACACTTTGCATTCCTAAACCAAGAATAGAACTTTACAGAAAATCTTTGACATACTCTGGACCAAAAATATGGAATCCACTGTATATCAGGAACTGCGAAAAATTAAAGAAATTTGAATCAACATATCTTTCATGGTACCACGCTGGAGGTCATCAGTTAATTACATAAATTATTCCCATAACGGTGCTTCTATCTTGAATATATAATAAAGTTTATTATTATTATTATTATTAAACTGAGGCAACTCTTTTATTTATTCTAAATCTAAATTTACAACATATAAACTTATTGTTTTAATTTGGTTGCATTTTAGTCTTGATTCAGTTGTGTTTCAGATTTATCAAAGCATTTCTTAGGTTACCATAGAACAGAGTAAATATTAACCCTTAACCTCATATAAACGCTTTCGGACGCCTCTGAAGCAGACGGATTTTTGAAAACATAGTAACAAAAGAAGAAATTGCACAAAACGTGCAATTTCTCATTTTGCCACAATGTTTTCCACTTTTAGTCATAGGTTATCCATTCAATTATGGAGATTTTCTATGTTTTGACAAAATATGTTCAAAGTCTTCTGCTGCAGAATTGTCGTATGATGGAAAGGGTTAATATCAATCTTGTAATAATGAATCAATATTTGTCTATCTGTTCACATCTAGTAAAGGATAAATGGCACTTATGTAGTTTTTGCTCCAAAATATAAAGTGCAATAAAGTGATAGGTGCACTTATAATTTTATTGCACCAAACAAGTTCAGTGAAATATAAACATATAAGTGCATTTTTTCCAAATATTTCTTTTATTACAAATCTTTTTCAGAAAATATTATTTGGACTATTTCGTTTCTTTGTTTTTAAATAAAAATCCTGTAAAATTACAAAAACGTACTTATTGAGTTTTTGCACTAAGGTGACGATATATATTCTTTATTCCTCTAATAGTGAAGAGCATTTGCGTATTAACCTGTAATTTCCATTCGAAACTAAAGAGTAATGGTTGTAACCCCTCAGCCGTCTCCGATAGAATGACTGAGTCGTCTGCGAAGAGCAAGAGGTATACATTAAATTGATCTGATGCGAGACCGGGGTTATCGTTATTTTTAGGAAAAGTGCTATGTCGATTATAAACCATATATATATTCTGTATTCCTCCAATATAATAGTGAAAAGCATTACAATACATATAATACAAACAGATTTGCTAAACCATAGTAGTGTACAAGAGAAAAATTAACAGATCAAGAAAAAAAAGATCGAACATATAATAATACATTGAGATTATTCTTTTGCGTACCCACAAACATAGGGTTGGAGGGTCAAATTAGGATTTTAGAACATGCAAAACGCCCCTTATCTAGAGCTCTCGACTTATTGTACTGCTTCATATTTTTATATTTCAAACACTAACTAAGTTACCTACTAAATGAAAGTAAACGTATTGAATATAGATGAAAGCACTTTTGTTTAAAGGAGAAACTACTTAAGTCTCACACGGATCAATGTCCCCTATTGCAACTATGATGTTAATTCGTATGCTTATATATCTTTTATTTCCTCTAATTAACAGAGAGCTTGGTAACTAGTTTACCGTTAATACCCCGTTTAATAAGTTTACACCATAAACCATTACGGTAACTTGAGTCAAAGCACTTCTTAAAATCTACAAAAAAGGTTCTTTTTATGTTACAACTAATTTTCTTTGAAGGTATTTAACAGGAATAGTATCTATTGGACACGCTTTATTTCTTTTTAAATGTAAACAAGCTTTTCTTATCTCCCCCCTGTTTATATGCGAGTCGAGTTCATTGCAACCTGTAACTTTGTTATCAAGTTCAAGTTCAAAATCGTTTATTTAAGGATTGACTCTTATTTTTCGTGCGTTCATGCAGTATGAACGTCGGACGCGATTTTGCAAATCCATGAAGCGCGCTAGCGCTTCTTGGGAAATTTGCAAAATCGCGGCCGAGCGTTCATACTGCATGAACGCACGAAAAATAAGAGTCAATCCTTATATTTACATTTTCCACTTTTCATTACTTTATTTTATTCGACCTTAAAGTGTTCGCGAACAAGTCTTTAATAACAATGAAGAAATGTTACCGCCAACGTACGTTTGTTTAAATGAACAGCTGATATTTGTAACGTCGTAATATCATTGGTTAAATGACGTCACGCTATTGAAATAAACAATGACGTCAGAGGTCATGAAAGGTCGAGCGGTTCATGCAAAATGAACAGAATTTATTTGTACAGAAAATCAAGTGCGAATGTAAATATTGGCATATAAACATATGTTTGTTGCCAGAAACAAAAATACATATATACATGTGGCGGCAATAAAGATAATTAGAAACATAAATATGGAGAAAATATGAAATATACAAACATATCACGGCAATAGATAAGCATACAGTTTGTGTACATATTATGATTATCTAGTACAGGATGATCAACATATTTACCATGTAAGTACAGTACAGCTCAAGGGTTTTTTCTCAAAAACCCTCACCCCCGGGTTGTATCGATAAAATGATAAACCGTCGGCGTTAAGTCGCTCCCCCGGCTTAACCCGGCGTTTTCCAGGTATTTCAGAGATAGAGGGATTGCAGGGTTCCCTCCGCAGAAAATGTTAAATGGGAGTGGCCTATTTTTCTTCCGCGCCGCGAAGCCCCCGTGGAAAAATGCGAGTAGGTGTGTTTCAATTTCATCCGATTATACATTATGTTAACTATTCGGTATTGTTTACTCTGCTTCCCAAATAGTTAATTTTGCAGGCATATGCATCAAGAACGATTGTTTACTTTTCAAAATAATTGCTCGCCAGATTAATAATTACGTTCTTTCTCAAGCTCCTCTAGATTAAATGTTTTAGATGACGTTCCCTCTTTTCATTGGCTTTTAATTAGTGTTACTATATTTAATATTGTAACCCATTTCCGTTAATCCGAACCAGAAGTCTGTAAACGCATCTACAGTCGATTTATGTTGTAATTATGGACGGAAGAGAGAACACTGAAAAGGGAGCGACTTCTACGTGTCTTAAAATATGACCCCCTACTCAAATCTACATGTATACTGCTATTTTCAGGTCATTACATGTTTCCTCGGATATTAGCAAACCAATGGCTAAATCAAATAATGACAATTGAGTCAGATCAGATAAATCACTGTTACCAAATGTACCATGTACACTGTAGACCTGCCCTGTGTTCCATAGTCACCAAACCCAAAACCTGTTTTGCGAAACCTATATAGGTTTCGTCGATACTCCGTGCATTAGTCGGTAAACCAAACCTGTTTGACGGGATTACATGCATAATACAGGTAGGTTTCGTTCCGCTCCATAGACAAAACGTGTTTACGTTGTGTTTACTATGGAACACAGGGCTGGATTTGTATGCGCATATATGTTCAAACTTGACTCATCATGTATGTTTTATATGCTGAAATAAAGAACAAAACAAAGAAACACTGGAACAGTCGCTCAAATACCCTACTTGAATACTTTGAACATCGAGTTGTCTGAGATATATTGCGATGAAATATGCATGTGCATATTACAAACATTTATAATCAAATTCAATTTTCTACAGCATAATTGAGAAATACAGCCTTACCTTTGAGAATAATAATCCTATTTCTACATTTACATACAATTAAGATCAACACGATTATGATAAATCCATAAACAAATTTATATTGATTTACCAAGTCAACAAAAATCACTTTTTATACGACACTCCATTGAAGACAAATAAATCTTAAAACAAATTTATTTTCAATATAAACGGTGTGTTCCCGGAACGTCGACTCGATTTAATCCCTAGCTTGTCGGTAGAGCGAATCGGGGGGACCATTAGAGGGTAATTATGTGACATATTGATGCATAAACAAGAAATATATACACGCGAAATTTAAAACATTTGAGAAAACTGAATATCATTTGCGTTTTGAATGTCTTTGAACATCTGGATGGCTGTAAATAAGTCTGGGTATGAGTGTTGTGTCATTTTCTTAAGTTTGCTGTGACAGCCTTCGATGTTGTTCGTAGTGCGCGGGCTCTGTGTGCCAAAGTGGTTCCACATCGGTCTATCGCCTTCTATCCATTGTTTGGTAACGTAGTCTGTGAATGGTTCCGAGAGTCCGGAACCAGAAGCCTTCTATCTTGTTTAAGGGAAGCAGAGGCAGGATTGCTGAACGTCGGACGAGTGTCTTTACATATTCGTTTTCTTTATACGGATTCTGGAGAACGGTTGCTTGTGCTCTTCGCTAAATGCACTGGGTAAAATGGAAGAAACACCCCTTTGTGTGAATACCGGGAAACGTCTGTAGTATGGCACCGTGGGCAGCTGTCTCGGAGTCAAGTACGGCAGAAGTTGGGTGGAATCTCTCAGACCGATGTCGTTCATCTTTTCTTGGAGGAGGCTAAAGAATCGTCTGTACGTCGCTTGGCTCTTTCCTGGCAAGAAGGAGTAGACAACTGGCATCATTTTACCGGCAATCTGTACATGGATCGAATAGATTCGGTGGAAGATGCTGGGGCATGTGTAGAATGTTCCGTCGCAGTAAAACGTGTTGGATGCGGCTAAGTGGTCGAGGTTCTCGGTTGTGGCGAAGGCAAGCATACGGTTGTTCTGGTCATCGTCGTCGAACAGTAGAAATCTGTCACCAGTGGCTGTTTCTGTCCATTTGCCGTCTAAGAATATATCTGTCTTAGATCTCGGTACAGCATGGTCATTGTGGAGTTGAAAGTAGGTATCTTTTCAAAAACACGCGGCAGGTGCCATCCCATTCGTTGTCTCAGAGTTTGGTTTGGTCGGCTCTTCTGTAAAAATTGTGGGAATTCGTCTAATTTCTTCAAGGCAGCGCCGAGATATCTTGCTCATGATCTGTTTGGCAACGACGTTGGAGTGGTCTGCTGGGTGGTTATGGATTTGTCTCCCGAATTCTGTCGGTATGTCGTTGAATGTAGACAGGAAAGCTTGGCAGCTTCGTTCGACACATCTCCAGAACATCTTGTCTTCTCTTCTACGGTTTACGCGATAAATGTATTCGTCAAATGTCAAGTTATGATCCACTTTTCTGTTGATGATGTACTGAACATTCAGCTGTGCGTTTGCCATGATTGAATATGACTTAAGTGAGTGTTTGATTGAAGTTATTCGTATGTTTCTAACGGTTTGAACTAAATTAACATCAATTAAGTAACAAAACAGATCAAAAGGGCACTGTTTTTATTTCATTTGTTCAACAGAGACCTTGACAACTTGAACTTAATTACTTACGACTAGAAAACAATACCTTAACGATTAAAAGAAAACAACTTAAGTGTAACACGCATTTAAATTATTCTGATCAATTACCGTCTATCCTTCAGATAAATTTACAGTATGAACTGAATTAATGATGTTAAAAAGTTATTCTTTATTAAAATGCATTTATTGCTTGCATCCTTAAAAACAAATAAATTGATTTATGGTATGTGTAGTTCTATGCCCCTTTAGGTACCCCCTAATCCCGGTTTAGTGAAAGGTGTTAAGCGGAACGAGTCGACGTTCCGGGAACAAACCATATAAACATTACTGTTTGCGAGTAAAGGGGTTAACACTTTATAAAGCGCGTGACAGATGAAAAACGTGTGATGTATTTCGTGTTGGTTGTCAGGCTGATTTAAAGACGGTGACTTGCATATAGATCACAGGGCATTGTTTTTATTGACCCGACTAACCCGCTGGTAATCTGACAGTTTGTTTCGTCGTTTAAATAACATCGTTATTTTATAAAAGCTAATTACATACATATATACATACATTTTATAAGATTCAGCTTAAAACTTGTGTTTTGCTATTTTCAATAGAAATATGTAAAAGAAATTGATCTATATCCCCTAAAAAACACAAAAGATATTAGAACAATGTAAAACGACAACATAAAGTATATATGATCAAAGTTCTATATAATTTGTTTTTAGCGTAGGCAGTGAAGTGTAGATCCAAACCACTATGCATGAATGTGCGTGCTGATCTTGTATATACATTTAGCAAATGCCATTACGTTGGGTGTCCTTAATCATGATTGTCTGCAGTGTTGAGATATGTGAATTGGCCGCCGTAATTTGACTGAACAATTGTTGAAAACGACGTTTTATCCCAGTTAATCAACATTGAGCATTGTTAAGAGCATATTATAAAATGCTCATTTTAAAAAATAAACGGAAACTTTTATGAAAGCATTTAATTCGGAGTAGAGATTTCAAATATCAAATAGTCTGCATGTTTAAAATAATTGTATCGGAGCAAAAAATAGGTTCTATTTCTGGTTTATATTTATTTACGTTTACCAATATATACCTGTATCATAAGCCTCGAACATAGGACATGTCCCGGAGAAAGCTAGGAAACACATGAGTATGTGAACTGGCCGCCGTGATATGACTGAATATTGTTGAAAACGGCGTCAAGCTTTTCTTACTGTAATTCGATTAATTAAATCCTGCACAGGCAAGAACAAATGAAACATGCACAAAACAACCGCTGTACACTAGTTCAGAGCGAGTGTATGAGAAAAGGAACAAGCTATTTTAAGTGTAGGTCCTTGTTCTGGATGTAAACTGTTCACAAAAGCAACTTTTAACTTGGGCCATGCACAAGCTCATACTATCCTCATCAACATAAAATAAATATGAAGCAGACGACTAGAAACGACGAAATCTCTTTCATGATAGTACTATTTTGTAAATGAATACAAACCATTGTAGTAAAATGAGAAATTTCTCACAGTGTTTTCAAAAACCCTATGTTTTAGATGCGTCTTCGTGTCGCAAAGGGTTAACATTGAGATAGTTCTTCCTGTGTCACAATATTCGAAAATATGCTTATGTTTTGCCAAAAACCTTTCCACGTTGGGGCATGCAGAAGATTTCTGTTAATGGGAAAGAGATGTCTGAATACACAAGCTAAAATACATTTTGTTAACACAGACAAACAATCTTTTAGAAGTGTTTGGTGACTTTCGGTATTGTTGATTTGGCATCAAAGTTATTTTTGTATTAAACGAGGGGTCAACGTTTCTGTTGATGTTGTGTTTTTGCCATTTATGACTGTATAACAGGTTGCTGGTGTACATTCACTTTACTGTTCGAAGTGGTATCAATATCCCCTAACACGGCTCATTTATAGGTTATATTTCGTACTTGTGCATAGTGGACTTCGTTTAGATATATGCATATAGTAAAATAAAACATCATGGTAAAAGCTGGTGTATCTTAAAATTGCCATCTGATACGTCGACTATCGTTAACAGATCAAAGTTACATCATAAACCGGTGCGTGATCGCCCCGCTCAATGAATATGTATACTTCCACCATACTATGCAGCAGACGACATATAAAATAACTACGCAAAACTTCGTGATATTAAAATTCACAGAAGCTTAATTATTGAGCCCCGGTACCTCAGTCGGTAGCGACGCAGGCTGTCAATCCAACGGTTGTGAGTTCGAATACCAGCTCCGCTAACATTTTCGAAGTTTGACGACAAGCGTCACTCGTGTTTCACCAATGGGCTAACAGTCAATGTTGATAAGCAGCCCGCTACTTTGGAAGTATGTTGTAAGTCGAACTGGTAGCTTAAGTACGTGAACTGGCACCCGTGATATACTGAACAATAGTTGAAAACCGCGTTAAGCCCCAATGAATGAATCAATATTGAATAAAGTTGAAAACATGGTGGTAACATGAGAACTTTACATTTTGTCACAACGTTTTCATAAGTGATCTGTTGTAGAGGCGTCGACAGCGTCTGTGTGTGGTAAAAGGGCACAATAGTTTCCCGGCATACCAAACACTTTAAAAATAGTATTAATGGCTTCCATCCTACGCGCTAATAGATGCGGAAACATACATATTGCATCGTGTCAGAGTAAATAAAATCGTTAGTATTGGTAACTTAACAATACAATACCATGATCTAACTGAAATACAGTTGAAAGTCATCTACATAAAGTCTGGGTAAAGGGTTGACATGTGTTGTAATAAACATCTACTTTATCTTAATCCGTATTAAAGAGTGGTTTACAGTTAATTACTCCTATTCTATATTTCAAAAGCAGGTTCGTTAATCAGCGTGACAATATAATATGTATAAAGATAATTCCTGAAAAACAAGCGCATTTCTATTAACTGTGCATCTTTAAACATCGTGTAAAAGAGTGACTTAAAATAAATGATCTTTAAAATATCTGCCGTTCTGAACTATATTTACATTTCATTGTCAATGCATAGATCATTGTCATGTAATATGGTCATATCATGGTCCTAGCTACTTAACTGTTTACAACCTATTAATAAAGCTAATACAAAACAGAATGTGACTTCGGAAGCTAAGGGATGATTCCATCGGCAAAGGGAATTTTGGACTAACCTTAACACGACAGTCTTTCTCGGATTTATTCGGTCCGGGAAATATAAGATGGAGGAATTGTGAGCCGCATAAACGAGGGATAAGACGAAAATATGACACATATGGTTCTTCTAAGAAAAGACCAGAGGAGGGAAAAACAAGTGTAATTCCTCTCTTTAGCACTATGTACTATTGAATAAAGTAGACTACATTGTGGCGGACGGGAACACTGTTTTCACAACTCTTCTCCTGCTAAGGGGTCAGAAAGCGCATTGTGGAAAACGGAGACAGCGCTGAAAATAATGATTGACAAAGTGTTTTAAAAGTCGTCTGCTTGGTGTTTGTTGGAAAGGGGTTAACTTAATAAGATCATTACACGATCAGCTAACAAGCGCTCATCTTTTTATTTTTTATTTAACTCCCCTTTCCAACATATGATAAATCCGCAGCAGACGACATTCAAAACGTCTACATAGAATACAGAAACATATATCAAAGACTTAAAGATCTTTTATGGAATAGAGATGAAAACATTTGACATATGGAGAACTTGCTCATGACGGGTTTTGTTAATACATGTTTCACGTCACGCCAAAACCGACCTTCGGATATATTGACATAAATAGAATTTACAATAAAACACCTACGTTTATAGTTAGTGTTTGGTCATAACCGTTCTCGTGAGGCTTGTACGCCTAGATACAAGTAGTAAGACGATTAAATCATGATCTTATTGCGCGGATGCGATTGTTGATATTTTTTCTGAATTACATTACATGCACATCCTTTACAACTAAGTTGTATTATGCCACTGAGAGGAAGGCTGTTCCACATGAAACAAATCAGCAGTAGTCAATTTGAAAACTTACAGGCAAACATATGGAAACTTTATAAACGAAAGTACAATTATTGAATAAGGTTGAAACTATTGAGACAATTTCGTCTTTTTTCACAATGTTTCCAAATCGTCTTCTGTAGCTGCGTCAGAAAGTGTCTGCAAGTGGGAAAGGGAAAAAATATAGATTTCAAAACAGAATTGAACTTCCTCATCTTTCCAGTCAATGTTAGGTATAAGTTTCCATATTCAAAACCAAACGAAATGCGAGTATTGTGAATTAAATATTGCGATTCTCATTAACAAGCGTCCAGTTGTCATTTTATTTCTTGTCTGACTTATCGGCCAGAAAACAGATCCGTCAATCAAAGATTCGCCGATATTAATAGAGAGGACATATGACACTGGGTGGTAGAATTGATATGTGAATTTATGATACATGAATGCTTCATCAAGCCGACAGCATATGTGATTAACCATAACATCTCAGATAGTCGACATGTTTTTAACACCTATTAATTGAAAGTAATAATTGACGTTCACTTGTTTTGATCGCATTACAGATGGGCTAATGTTACATGTCGCGTCTGGCTTACTGAATAGGATATCTCTCTTGATTTAATTTTTTTTTACTCCAATAGTGTGATGTTGTGTATTAACTACCGTATTATAAATGATAAAATTCCGCGGGACCGCGGGGTTATTGTAGGGGAAACCCCACATACAGATGAGCGGGAACGCCGTGGGGCTGCATTATCACAGCTGTCAATCATCGTGACGTCATAAATCGTTATCGGATTTCCCTCCGCGGATTTAATAGTTGAATGATCAAACCCGGCGGGACCGCGGGGTTATTGTAGCGGAAACCCTGCGTACAGGTGAGCGGGAACGCCGGGGGACTGCCTTATCAGCCCGCGGGGGTGAGGGTTTTTGGGAAAACCCCCTTGAGCTGTACTGTATTAAGAAGTATTTAGGATATCTCTTTTGCAGTTGGCAAGGTATACAAATTTACCTAGGTTAACTATTTTTTTCTTTGATTGAGATTCCATCAAACCTTTAAATTTAAATGTATTAGGCCAAGTGTAGTAGTATTTAGGTAGGTATAACATCCTAAGGTCTCTATATAATGGACAGACTAATAAAAAATGATATTCATTTTCAATAGTGTTACATTTACAAAAAGTACATTTCCTTTCATCTCTTTCTAAATTTCTATGTCTGCCTACTTCAATTAACAGTTTGTGAGATGAACACCTGAATCTTGTTAAAGCTATTCTATGGTTTTTATTTTCAATAAATGTAAGATATTTTTCGTAAATGAAACATTGCTTGAATGATCTGTAGCAGTCTAATTTGCTATAGGTGTCGAGGTCCGCAAACCAGCTTTGTAGATAACTATCATAAATTCGACTTATTACAATATTTAGGTTTACACCAGATGCGTCGGGTAAAACATTAAAATATGATAAACCCAAACTATTGACTAGTTTTTGTAAGTTTAATTTCCACGCATTCGTGGCATTTCCGTGAGTGTCACTCATGTTATATATTTTAAATAAGAGAGAATCAGTGTGTTTACAAATCTTATACCAGTATTTAACAATGGATACGCTTCTTAGTACATGTAATGGAAACCTTCCAGTTTCACCGTACACTGTTGTGTTAGTGGTTTTCGGACTTACAGCTAATAATTGCTTTAAAAACTTTAAATGAACTCGTTCGATGTCAGGAGCCTTATGGAATCCTCATGTCTCTGAAGAATACATTAAAATAGGTAGAACCATAGAATCGAATAATTTCAATTTTTCAGGGATATTTAAAGGAACGTTCATAAACAAAGTATTTAAAGAGAACAATGCCTTCAACCCTTTTCCTGCCAGATCCTTTTGTGTAATACTAAATTTACCATTTGATGCTAATGTGCAGCCAAGGAAGTTAAACTTGTTTACAACCTCAAGATTATCTCCATTGTATACCAATTCAACATCTGGAATTGTATTTCCTTTTTGGCAGACCATCACGACTGTTTTGTCTGTATTTACCATTACACCCCATTGTTTTGAGTAATCATTTAGTTTATTTAATAATTAATTGTAAACCTTCTTAAGAATACGAAAATAAAACAGTATCATCAGCAAAAAGCAATAGAAATAATTTTAAATTGTCAGCTGTAAAACAATCAAATGCGTCAGGATGCATATAATCATACATGTCATTTATAAAAAGAATAAATAAAAAGGGAGATAATGGTTCTCCTTGCTTTACGCCCGTGGCAATATCAAAGAAGTCAGTTAACTGATCTTTAACCCTTATACAAGATTTTATATTTGTGTACATTGCTTTGAGTAATTTTATCATTTTGGTAGATGTACCTGTTTGTACAAGTTTGACCCAAAGAGCTTTGTGATTAATAGTATCGAAAGCTTTTCTAAAGTCAACAAATGCACAATATAATTTCCTTTTTTCAATGTTTAAAACTTTTAAATCATTTAAAACCTTACTGTGTTCTGCCCACTGTCTAAGCCTATTGTCAATAATACAAGAAAATATCTTTGAAAATATGCTAGTAAGTGTTATGCCCCTATAATTGTTTAGATCGTCAGTGTTACCCTTTTTCGGGATTGGGATGATAATTCCTTTAGTCCATTCATTCGTAAATACACTATTTTCAAACATATAATTGAATAGTTCACACATCATAGGTGCAACAAGTTCTTTTACATCAATAAATATTTCAGGAATTAATAAATCTATACCTCCACATTTCCCGGTTTTCAAAGATTTAATGTGTTTAAAATTTCCTCCTCTGAAATACGTCTATCAAGTTCCTCGATATGTAAATCAACATCATTATTTGAGCCATCTGAAAAATTCAATTCTTCCGATGGTTCAGATTGTGAAAACAAATTTTTAAAGTAATCAAAAAAGTCAGACTCATGCAAAGTCGTTAATGGCTTACTATTTTTAGATTTAACCCTTCTCAACTCACTCCAAAATTTGCCAGGGCTACTTTTGGCAAGAGCACTAAATTTACTCCGTAGTGCGTTATGGTATTTTGCTTTGGCTCGCTTTTTAACAAGGCTATAATTTCGTTTACATGCAATCAAAACATCCCCATTATAAAGTGAGCTGTTTTTACGATAATCTCTATTTGAAACACGTAATTCTTTTCTTGCTCGAGAACAATCAGTATTGAACCATGGACTTTTAAATTTTGTTTTTCCAGTGCACTGCTGGGGCTTTTTGTGAGTACTCGTGCCAAAAATGGTGAACGCTGAGTTGTATAAACAATCACTTATTTGTCTTATACTGTCATCAATATTCATAGTTTTCGACTGTATTTGACTAACGATGTCATGCATAGAGCCTATTTGGGATTGAATCAAAAGTTTATACTCAGCTGATCTCTCACTAACCCCCGGGATTGCCCCTGTATCAACAGATACTGGTGCATGCCCCGTTGTAAAGCCAACCTGGACGGGAGCATGGGAAGAGAAGGATTGAAAATCATGTATTCTAAAAGTGCATATCAAGGGAAATAACTCTTTACAACAAACAACATAATCAATTAAACTTTTCCCTCTTTCCGAAATAAAAGTAAATGCACCATAATATGCATCATCCCCCACTCTGCCATTTACAATGTTCAGATCAGCAATAGAGCATAGTTCTAAAAGTTTAATACCAGACGTATTAACTGTATTATCTTGTGAAGATCGTTTTGGAATATTAGGGCGGAAATCGCCAGAATCATCGTTTACATATTTACTCTGATCAGGATCCTGGGAAATATAATCGTTTCTTTGACCACATCTAGCATTAAGATCACCTATAATTGAGACATTTCCTATTGACGAATATTTTCGGACATTAATTTCAAGCCTTTCAAAAAAACCTATGTCATGTGCTGTATAATACGGGGAATTGCAAGGTGGAATATATGAAAAGCATACATAAATATCATTATCAAGCATAAACATGTTTTTACAAATTCTTATCCATAGCATACCGTTGTGATCAATCTCCTCTACAACAAGGCCGCATTTTAGCTCCTTTTTGTAGAATAGACTTATCCCACCGTGACCACGCCTTGCTTTACTATTAGCGTTATATTTACGAGGTATACACA
>JASEVX010000516.1:0-96449 GCA_031761405.1 Serripes groenlandicus | reverse complement strand
TTGCTATTTGAAACTGTTTTAAAACATGCTGATATCAAACAATATTTGTCGATCTATTTCCATTTAATGAGTTTTTCATTCTTTTGCCTAGATGTTTGCTGCAGATTTGCTGTATGTGGGGAAGGGGGTTAAAATCCTTTAAATGACTTGGCAAGACTTTTAAAATTGCATATCAGGTAAATGTAAATGGTTTAAATAATAATAAACAAAAAAAATAAAATATATTGAATACAAATTGAGAACACTTAAATAAAGGTGATATTTTGTCATGCTGTTTATAATTGGACCATTTTTACTCTCAATTTAACCAGACTATTGCAATCACAAATTTTAACAGATGTTGATTGTACAGTCGTCAAAAGCAATTGTTAAACAGTTCACCAATTCTTATTGAATACTCGGAATAGGCAAGTGCCATGATAAATAATGCAGTAACTGTTGAAAACATGCCACTGGAAACACAAAATTTGTGTATTTAATATTGGTTTTGATTCAGTAGATAATTTTGCATGTTAAATGAATTCAGATACTTCCGAGAGATGGCCAGAAACACCCGAGTCACATACATGCAATTATGCTCAGTATTGGTGGATGGATCAGATGTCAAGCTTTGTTTTCGCTTAAACTCTTGGATAAATAAATATCCCACCGAAAAATATCCAATTTGTTGTTTTTTTACAAAGGAATATAAGTTACATTTATTGTTTATGGTTTTTTAACGTATTAAAATAACTCTTAGTTGTGGAGATTCTGCGCTTGGCTCTTTATTGCGCATTACAACATACAAGGGAAACTTTCAAGGGATAGTTAACATAAATAGTTGATCTACCTATTGAGAAACAGTTTATGTACTGTTACATTTATGCAGCTATTTTAAACCCTAAACAATTTCAATATACATTTCAATTAATTAAAAACAGTTACTTTTTATTTTTTGGATGCAGTAAACAAAACAAATTTAACAGAATATTGACCCTTTTAATTTTTCGTAACCCTTCATATACTCTAATCACACTCATGGGCCTTAGCAAAGAAATAAACACCAATACAGTTATTGACACATATATGTCTCCGCATGAAATTGGCACACGCATCTTTCAAAGATAGTAACTGAAATCTGTTGGCAGCTGATAAGAGTAACGGAACAGTCTCTTCGGACAGAGTCACTTCCCCAGTATAAATATAATCCAGTACAAGCTCCATTGTAAGATGGTCAATTTCTTGGAGGGTTATTTTATCCTGATGTCTTTCAAGCATATCACTTGAAAACATGGCCATAAAGAAAGGACTAGATATTGCCAGCACATTTCTGTGGCAGAAAAATTCTTTGTTTTCCACTACCAACGTTATATCTATAAACTCTTTCTCTTTGTAAAGTTTAGAAAAACCTTTTAAAAGGTTGGATCCCCATTCATGGTCTATAAATTTGTTATCTGCAGCTTTTTCCAAGGATCCGGCTTCTGTAATCTGTAAATGATAGAAACAAAGATGTAGGTAAGGGGAATAGTTCATGTTCTAAGATACTTATATTTTCCTTCTAAAACTTTGGTATGTACAGACAGGGGCCTCAGTGGTGAAGTGGTTGTTTCCGACTGTTTTTGTGAGGTAGGACTGCATGTTCAATTTACAGCCATATCAACCCAAAGACATGAAAATGGTAGTAAAGGATTTACCATCTAAGACAAACCCTGTATGTTGGAAATTTTAATAATTTAAAACAGTTGGAAAGATTGTGAGAAAAGGACAAATTGCTCATCATTTCTCCTTTTTACCACAATGTTATATAAAGCGGTCTGCTAAAGAGGCTTCAAAAAGTGTAAACCTAGAGCTCTAGATAAGGGGCGTATTGCATGTTCTAAAATCCTTATTTTACCTCCAAAACATATCAAGGGATTGGCGTGAAACGGTTGTAACTAAAAACCTATTTTAATCAAAGTACTGAAAGTACTGATGGAAGGTGATTTAAGATTATGTCAACCAGGTGCAGATGGGATAATGAAATTTATGCAAGTTACGCACATATCATGGCTACGATGTGTGGATAGGAACGAAAGGGGAATAAATGAAACAAAGAAATTAAATCTTAAAAATGCGGGTCCCGGGTTCGATCCCCGGTTGAGGCACCTACGGTCATGGTGGAGTGTTCTTGGGCAAGGCACATTTTATAGCCTAGTACTGGGTTGATTACCCAGGGATCATGAATAATAATCAAGCGCTCTAAATGACCTTAGCTGTCGATGCGCCATAAAACAATATACATTCATTCATTGTCCATAGCTAATGCTTGTTCTTTTAACCACATGCTAACAATACAAAAATGTTTTAAGAAAACAACAATAAATATATACAAAAATCTGGCCACTGGTTAAAACGTTTAACTGTCTTTGATCAAGAAGGACTTCAAGAAAAGCAACAACTTCACTAGACAATGTGAATTACAAATAAGAATAACTTTCTAATATGAATGAAATTGTCAGGGGGTATTCCATAAATGGAGCTTTTCTTAGCCTGGGTTACACAATATAACATGATAATAAATACTAGACATTAAGATAAATACTTCACCGATATGAAATCCCATAAGTTACTCTCTTAATGTGTATTAAACATCTGAACTTACTAAACGTTCAGCAAAACGTCGAATACTCAAGAAATTATTTTCTATTAAAAAGTGTCCTACTAAAGTCTCTCGTGGAATGTAGGTCTTTAACAGCTATTGACCTATTTTGTATCTGTATCTAAACGTTGATTTAACTCGGTAGGAACTCCAATTAGTTGATTGATTTATTGATTAGTTGATAGTTTGCGCCCTTTACAGCATCGTTTCAGTTATAACTGTACATATATATGAAACATATTTTACTTGAATACTTAAGGATGCTTGGGATTTTGAAACCGGGAGAATACAGAGGTGAAAAGAGACGAGAAGTGGCATATTGGAAAATATATAGACAAAACTATGGATAATTTCTGTCAGTGAAAATGTTTGAAATAAAGTTGCAAGGCGTTGTAATGGCGTTAAATGGTTGTAAATTTATAGTGTGGTATCCAGAATATTGAAAAAATATTTTTGGAAGAGGGTCGACACATTGTGTAAAAAGGAGGAATAAGTGGTTTTGAGTAATTGTTATATTTTTTAGAAAAGTTTGTTAAATGTATCCTAGTCGAGTCCCGGAAGCTCTGTTGGTAGCGTCGCGGGCTGTCAATCCAGTGGCTGTGAGTCAAATCGCGGCTCGGATCACTTTTTTTCACTTTTTCCGTCGTTTGACACAAGTCAATACATTATTCGTCTTCCACACATGGGCTAAGTCTATACGTAAAAGCAGCCAGTTGCTTGGGAGGTTGTTGTGTGGAGTTCTAGTGTGAAAACATCAGGAAACGCATGAGTAGGTGACCTCCGTGATATGACTGAGAATAATGTTAAAAGCGGCATTAAACCCCAATCAATCAACATTTGATGTATTTATATCCCTTTAATTTGTGTATTCTATCATGTAAAGGGTTAAACACGGAGAGTTCGGTCATGCAAACGTACGATTTTGTTGTTCTTGATGAATGTTATTGTTGGTGTAATAATTGTATTAAAATACCTAATGAATACGTCTATTGTAATCGATAGTTAATTTAATTGTTGTTTACACTACTATTAGATAATTGTTAATTGCGCTGAAATTAATCGTATATAACATTTAAAGCAATAAAGAAAGTTAAAGAAACTTATTGTTAATTGAGATGAATTAAGCAATTAATATAAACATGTAAAACTTTATTATTAACACCTGATACATACAAACGATTAAAAGATGAAACCTTGCCTAATTCTCCTTTTACCACAATGTTATCCTGTCACGATGTTTTCATAGTATACGGCCTACATATCATGTAAAAGTTCCCCATTTTTCACCCTGTATGTACATATGTCCACATTTCTCCTTTTACCACATATACGGCCTACATATCATGTACATGTCCCAATTTATCCCCATGTTTGTACATTTCTCCTATTACAACAATGTTATCCTGTCACGATGTTATCAAAGTATACGGCCTACCCATCATGTAAAAGTTTCCCATTTCTCACCATGTATGTGCATTCCTCCTTTGACCACAATTTTATCCTGTCACGATGTTTTCAAAGTTTACGGACTACGGTTTATTCCCATTTGGTCTACACTTTTTGCACTTTGTCCCAGTTGGTCTACACCCAGTTTGGACCCCAGTGTCATTTCGTCTTCACTTATATTTAAGTTGACAGACAGTCCCTTACACACTTATTCAATAAGACAAACATCTTTTGTTAAAAATATGTGGGTTAATAATGAGATGGCATTCAAACACTGCAAACAGTGTAAACTAAGATCATCTGATCTTTAATGTAGACTCAGACTACCTGTCAGTTCAGTATAAACTGCAGCAGCCAGTCCTAGTCTACATTATGTTGAGACCCTCAAAAGTAAGTTTTCACACCATTCAGGTGTGAAAGATAATTAAAGATAATATGTGTTATTTTAGGAGGCATAAATGCTAAAATGCTTTAATGTCAATGTCAGATAAATTAGCAAGCTCCATAGAAATAAAGCTTTGCATATTCATGTTATGAACAGTAGACGAAATGGGAATTAGGGTGTAGACCAAATGGGACAAAAAACAGTAGACCAAATGGGATTAGACGAAATGGGAAGTTACCACGGCCTACATATTATGTAAATGTCCCGACTTCTCTCTATGTTTGTACATTTCTCCTTTATCACACTGTTATCCTGTCACAGTGTTTTCATTGTATACGGCCTACCCATCATGTAAATCTTGTACAGAGTACAAATGTATCATGTAAATGGTTCCCATTTCTCCCCATGTATGTACACATTTCTCCAATTACCACAATGTTATCATGTCACGAGGAAAAAACACATTCTACATAACTGAAAGCTCAATTAAATAATTATATTTAATTATACCCCACCCACTAACCACCGACCGCAATTTTCTTACCATTGTTTTAGAAAATTAATGTTTATTATCAAATTAACATCACCTGATATAAATGATTTATAAACGTAAACTACTTACCAATTAATGTCTTTCAGTCTTTCAGTCATCAAATCTTTACATTTGTTGAGGAGTTATCAATTAATTATCCATGTTTTCACATTACTTCAAATTGCAAATGGCTGCCGATTCGGTTTTTTGGAATCTCGCGTAATCTCGCTGGTCACATGGTCTGTCGCGTTGAGAACTGTAACATTCGCGAGATTTGTTCTTTGTCTATTGGATCGTTTCATATCTTTGTGTTATTAGGTCTTTGCAAAAACGGACGCTTTTTGTTTGTTTTAAAAAAAACATTTTATTCGTAAAAAGGGCATAAGAAATCCGTACAATATAACAAAAACGATATAAGCGCGGTATGAACCGTTTAAAATACTCGGGATACGCTTTTCACGCACTACCGTCACCGCTCTTTAAGTTCCATTACGATAGTCTGTTGTATTCTTTTAAGTTTTTGGGCACATTTTTTACTACGCCCAACCTTCACGTCCATTTTGTTTTTAATCGTTTTGTTTACGAACCGACCGAAAACAGTCGCCACGTTCGAAATATTTAGTTTCATGGTATAACTCAAATTAGCTACAATTTGTTTTTTCGTATCATCCCTTTCGTTATCGCATGATGATAATGCTACGTAATACGCGTACGGATTATCCGCGACTTGTTTTTCCGCCATCGTAGTATGTTGTCGTTTTGCGATTGGTTCGTCGTCGTTACCGGAATATAAACACAATTTGTCGTTGCCAAAACTAGTACGCTTTCGTTTTAAGTAAGCTAACCGTTTTCCGATATTGTCCCGGTCGTAAACGAACGCCCTCTGTTTAATGTAGGCCGGTTCGTCATCCATCGTTTCGTACTCCACCGAGTCGTCATTATGCATTTTAACTAGGTCCGCCCGAGTGTCCCACAGTATTCCGTAATTGTCATACCCGTTACCCCATAAATTGCGCACACAATCGGGTAGCCGTTTAATCATCATCGTTTTTATATAAGGCGTTAACTGTGTACAACCTGCCCGCTTGAAACTCTGGTCTACAACTAATAAGCGCAAACGCGGAGTAAACTTATATTAGATAACGTTATTTCCGGTTTTAAAACTAGGCAAAATCGCCGAAATAATTCAGTTGAACGTTCGCTTTTCAATCGGGTTTGCGAGGCGATTTAATTCGGTTATATTCGCGTTTGTCGGTGGTTGAAACTCGGTTTGTGGTGGAATTAGTACCGATGGCGGGTGTTGATATTTTCCGGTCGGTTCGTCATTTGGTTATAGATTAATTCGCTTCCGGGTAACACGAATGTTTGATTCGCGATCGCTTTTTTAGTACAAATTCGGAAACGCAACTTAAGCATATTTTAAACCCGTTTTTTGAATTCTCCCCCTCCGTGTAATACCAACATATTTTGGCGATCGGTATTACCGCGAGTTGCGTATCCGAATTATATTTCGTAATCTGCTGTTTGGTCATTTTTTGCGAACTCTGAGTTTTTATTTATTTTATAAATACGTCCGATTCGTCCGAAACCACACAATGAACTGAATGACGCCCACAAGCCGTTTCCCTCTCGACCAATCAAAACGCGGGTCCGTAATTACCGTACAGACGCCCACAAGCCGTTTCCCTCTCGACCAATCAAAACGCGGGTCCGTAATTACCGTACAGACGCCCACAAGCCGTTTCCCTCTCGACCAATCAAAACGCGCCAACCGCCGATATAACGGCGAGTAAAATGGACTTTAACTTCACAGTCGATTAAGACTCGCTCTGGAAACAACGCTCTCTCTCTCGGATTTATACATTACAAAATGGCGGCCGGAAAGATTATTATGGGGAACATGCATAACTTCGTATTTTCAGACGATGAAGCCGACGCTATCCGACTTGACACGTTGCGGAACGCCGGTCAACCATACCGCCGACGAGCCGCCGAGTACAAACGGACGCTCGCTATAATGAAGGAAAGACGCAACGCACGGGAACTGGCTAGGGATAGAAGATACGCCCTTCGAAATGAGGTTCGGGACCAGCAGATTCAACTACATAGAGAAGCCGGCCTACTACGAGTTGCCCGGGATAATGTAGAGCAATATATAATAATTGAAACGGACGAGGACACCGACACTGAATCAGTCATAACACCGTCGACAGCTGCCGCCATAGACGAAACTCCCATGGATCCGAACAACAGTGTAGCGGAAATCGAAGACGTGCTTTATGATAGCGACGGTCGAGTTGTGCCGACGACGTACAGTCCGGCATCGGATTTTGAAACGGAAGACGAATGCGAACCATTACAATCGTACGGTCCGGTGTATGACACCGAAACCGGATACAGTCTAATCGACGACACAGAAACATATAATGCGCCCGATTTGTCGTTTGACAATACAGACTGGGACGAGGCTAACGACGACGATCGTGATAATTGTATTATATATATATATTAAACAATAAAAATTATTTAACTTATATATAATAGTTTGTTTTAATTACATTTCGACTTCGAGAAATTCAAAATTACATTGTAACTTGTATCGGCAGAGGACATAGACCTATATCTTTGGCATAGACTAATGATATCTGACACTATTATTTGATAATTCACGTCATCTAAGTAAAATAAGCTTTGCCCGGACTATTTGCGATCCAAATTTATACTTCGTTCATAGAGTTTCACTCGATATATTTTCGTTTTCAATTCACTTGATTGGTCATGTATTTTCGTTAATTACATAAATCAGGACTATAAGATGAAACATAATCTAGATTTCTGGCTGTAAATACAAGGGGCTGTCCATCAATTTAAGAATTATTTGTGGAACGCTTTTGTATTTGTTGAATTTAAGAATTTCCCCATAGTGTATATGCACGTTCCTAGGTGAAATCAGTTTGTCTGTCCGTCTTTCATTAAATCTTTTCGAATCAATCCCCTAGATAAAAGAAATAAAAAATATGAGACCATTCATAACTATGTTGTTTGTCTCTGATTCGTTATAACACCTCCATGTAATTTACCAGCAACTGTATATAACATCAAAGTACATAATAACAATACTTCTATGTATTTTTGTCTTTAATAGCACTTTGGAAACTTATTATTTTAATAAACGGATCAATTCAATGGATATTAAATGTACTTAAATGGCCCGGAAGTACATGGTTAAGTACCCAGGTAACAGTGGTATAACTAAAAAATTGTTGAAAGCGGTGTGAAATACCACAGTCGATTAAGACTCGCTCTGGAAACAACGCTCTCTCTCTCGGATTTATACATTACAAAATGGCGGCCGGAAAGATTATTATGGGGAACATGCATAACTTCGTATTTTCAGACGATGAAGCCGACGCTATCCGACTTGACACGTTGCGGAACGCCGGTCAACCATACCGCCGACGAGCCGCCGAGTACAAACGGACGCTCGCTATAATGAAGGAAGGAATGTTTGATTCGCGATCGCTTTTTTAGTACAAATTCGGAAACGCAACTTAAGCATATTTTAAACCCGTTTTTTGGCTAGGGATAGAAGATACGCCCTTCGAAATGAGGTTCGGGACCAGCAGATTCAACTACATAGAGAAGCCGGCCTACTACGAGTTGCCCGGGATAATGTAGAGCAATATATAATAATTGAAACGGACGAGGACACCGACACTGAATCAGTCATAACACCGTCGACAGCTGCCGCCATAGACGAAACTCCCATGGATCCGAACAACAGTGTAGCGGAAATCGAAGACGTGCTTTATGATAGCGACGGTCGAGTTGTGCCGACGACGTACAGTCCGGCATCGGATTTTGAAACGGAAGACGAATGCGAACCATTACAATCGTACGGTCCGGTGTATGACACCGAAACCGGATACAGTCTAATCGACGACACAGAAACATATAATGCGCCCGATTTGTCGTTTGACAATACAGACTGGGACGAGGCTAACGACGACGATCGTGATAATTGTATTAAGTAAGCTAACCGTTTTCCGATATTGTCCCGGTCGTAAACGAACGCCCTCTGTTTAATGTAGGCCGGTTCGTCATCCATCGTTTCGTACTCCACCGAGTCGTCATTATGCATTTTAACTAGGTCCGCCCGAGTGTCCCACAGTATTCCGTAATTGTCATACCCGTTACCCCATAAATTGCGCACACAATCGGGTAGCCGTTTAATCATCATCGTTTTTATATAAGGCGTTAACTGTGTACAACCTGCCCGCTTGAAACTCTGGTCTACAACTAATAAGCGCAAACGCGGAGTAAACTTATATTAGATAACGTTATTTCCGGTTTTAAAACTAGGCAAAATCGCCGAAATAATTCAGTTGAACGTTCGCTTTTCAATCGGGTTTGCGAGGCGATTTAATTCGGTTATATTCGCGTTTGTCGGTGGTTGAAACTCGGTTTGTGGTGGAATTAGTACCGATGGCGGGTGTTGATATTTTCCGGTCGGTTCGTCATTTGGTTATAGATTAATTCGCTTCCGGGTAACACGAATGTTTGATTCGCGATCGCTTTTTTAGTACAAATTCGGAAACGCAACTTAAGCATATTTTAAACCCGTTTTTTGAATTCTCCCCCTCCGTGTAATACCAACATATTTTGGCGATCGGTATTACCGCGAGTTGCGTATCCGAATTATATTTCGTAATCTGCTGTTTGGTCATTTTTTGCGAACTCTGAGTTTTTATTTATTTTATAAATACGTCAGATTCGTCCGAAACCACACAATGAACTGAATGACGCCCACAAGCCGTTTCCCTCTCGACCAATCAAAACGCGGGTCCGTAATTACCGTACAGACGCCCACAAGCCGTTTCCCTCTCGACCAATCAAAACGCGGGTCCGTAATTACCGTACAGACGCCCACAAGCCGTTTCCCTCTCGACCAATCAAAACGCGCCAACCGCCGATATAACGGCGAGTAAAATGGACTTTAACTTCACAGTCGATTAAGACTCGTTCTGGAAACAACGCTCTCTCTCTCGGATTTATACATTACAAAATGGCGGCCGGAAAGATCATTTTTTGCGAACTCTGAGTTTTTATTTATTTTATAAATACGTCCGATTCGTCCGAAACCACACAATGAACTGAATGACGCCCACAAGCCGTTTCCCTCTCGACCAATCAAAACGCGGGTCCGTAATTACCGTACAGACGCCCACAAGCCGTTTCCCTCTCGACCAATCAAAACGCGGGTCCGTAATTACCGTACAGACGCCCACAAGCCGTTTCCCTCTCGACCAATCAAAACGCGCCAACCGCCGATATAACGGCGAGTAAAATGGACTTTAACTTCACAGTCGATTAAGACTCGCTCTGGAAACAACGCTCTCTCTCTCGGATTTATACATTACAAAATGGCGGCCGGAAAGATTATTATGGGGAACATGCATAACTTCGTATTTTCCTTTTTGTCATGTTTTTGTCACGGGAGAGTGGAACGACGGCCATTAGAAGGCGGATTTCTCTCAGAGTCTTAGTAGGCGGTTTCTCTCAGAGTCCGCCGCGTGTATAAGGGGAGCACTCGGGCCCAGAGAGGCCCTTGTCAGCGGATTGCAACACTTTTATTTTTATTTTTTGTCACGGGAGTGGAACGCGGGCCTTTAGTAGGCGGGTTTCTTGCAGAGTCCGCCGCGTGTATTAGTGAAAAACTCGGGCCCAGAAGCCCCTGTCAGCGGAGTGAAACACTTTGTTTTGTCACCTAAGAGGAACACTTGTTTTCATTGTTATCACGGGAGTGGAACGCCGGCCTATAGTAGGCGGGTTTCTCGCAGAGTCCGCCGCGTGTATTAGGGGAGCACTCGGCTGCTGGCCGGGGAAATCTGAACCGGGGCCGCATATATGGCAGGTCCCGCCGTCTACCAGCGATAACGGCGAAGTGCTGGCCTTGTTTCAAGCGAGCTCTCGGCTGCTGGTAGGGGAAATGTGAGGCGGGGCCGCATATGCTGGAAGGCAGATCCCGCCGTCTACCCGCGCTTAGGGCGAAGTGCTGGCTTGTTTCAAGCGAGCACTCGGCTGCTGGCCGGGGAAATGTGAGCCAGGGCCGCATAATATGCTATAAGGCAGGTCCCGCCGCCTACCCGCGCTTACGGCGAATTGCTGGCCTTGTTTCAAGCTACCGCTCCGCTGCTGATAGGGGGAAAAGTGAAACGGGCCCAAATTTGCTATAAGGCAGGTCCCGCCGTCTACTCGCGCTTACGGTGAAGTATTTGCCTTGTTTCAAGCTAGCACTCCGTTGCTGATAGGGGAAATGTAAGCCGGGGCGCATTTTTGCTATAAGGCAGGTCCCGCCGTCTACCCGCGCTTACGGCGAAGTGCTGGCCTTGTTTTAAGCTAGCACTCCGTTGCTGGCTGGGGAAATGTGATCCTGGGCCGCATATGATATAAGGGCTATTATAATTTAGTATAGAAACGGCAAGGAACGTTTGATATGAGCAAGTACGCATACTGCAACTTTGGCTGACATTTTTTGTCTGCATAAGTCACTTTTCTAAGTTTACATGTTACTTCCGGTTACTTCGCTTTGTTTACATTTTGGCAATATGAAACTAGGTCACAAACTGAGGAAAAAGCGTTTCGACGTTCACGACCGATAAACAGGCTTATATTTGAGACATATTTTCACAAAAAAAATTCTTATTTGTTTCTGTTACCAGTTTATGTTGATACTTATCTATTAAAAGGAGAATTCGACGTGACTTACATAAAAGCAAGCAGGTGCGCGCATTGGTTAACGCACACACAGTAAGTACAGTAGTATATAGTAGCGTGTGCAAAATTTACAAATCTATGCGGGCGGTACTCGGTAGTGACGTAATCAACAGTTCTAGGTTAGAAACAGTTCATATTTTAGATATACACGAGTTAACATTATCAAATGAATTCTTCACAAATCAAGACATATTTTTGAACATGAAAATAACATTCAGTAAGTTAACATTACTATTGAAAGTAGAATTTGACGTGATTTTTATTTCAATATATCTCAATATTGACATATAGCAGTTGGTTGCAAGTCTAGCAGGGACCACATTTGTCTTCGTAAATAAGACAAAAACACTTAAATGCAAGTCAACAAAATGAAACTAAAAATACCTAAAACATCGAAATGTTTATTCCATTTTAGATGTGTCATTACTTAGTGTTTTTAAACAAACACAATTGTAATATGTTCAAAACATCTTAATGTGTTTCTTTCCAATAATTATCCCTCCTCCCATGTGATTTCCGAAAAGCTATTAAAAATAGAAGTCGCGGGCTTCTGCCCGGCGACTAATGACGATGCAGCCCATTTGATCCTGTCACTCTGTAGTGATACTAAACTAGACTCAATGTTACACACATGCAATTGCTCATACTACTAGAAGTTCAAATCAGAATTGTTTCTTTGATCCTATAGCATTGTGAGATGCATGCTTAATCTAGGGTGGGTTCAATTAACAAATTAGGCATGAAAACAAATCGGCGCAAGTCAATTTCACGAATTGTCAGAATCGAGTTTTAATTTGTATGTATGTTTTATCTCAGGATATATTAATAACATATACGCACTTCTGCATTATTTAAGCAATTTTGATCTAATAATTAACAAAAAGTAACTTACAATTGCTACAATTCATCCGGTAGAAAAGCTATATTATTTAAGTTTCATTCAATAACCAACCCTCCCCTTTTAATGGTTTAACAATATCCATATATGTCTTCTCTTGTCGCTGGACGCAGCATGTCGAGCACATATTGAACAGTATAGTTCTTTATTTATGTATGTACTAGTAATTAGATGAGAGCTTAATAGAGACAGAAATATTATTGAGTTGTGTTTACGGCCACTAAACGCTCCAGATAGAGGAGAGGATACAAAGTTACTTTCGAATTTATATGGCTCTTTAACGTTCCCAGAGGCTATACTCCAATACACGTGACCGCCCGATTGACAGAAGTGACTTGAAAAATAGCCACAGTTGCATACCACAGTGGCGCCGCCACCAAGGCTCATCGTAGACCGGGTAGTTATGTTTTTGTCGAGTTGTGCCGACGACGTACAGTCCGGCATCGGATTTTGAAACGGAAGACGAATGCGAACCATTACAATCGTACGGTCCGGTGTATGACACCGAAACCGGATACAGTCTAATCGACGACACAGAAACATATAATGCGCCCGATTTGTCGTTTGACAATACAGACTGGGACGAGGCTAACGACGACGATCGTGATAATTGTATTAAGTAAGCTAACCGTTTTCCGATATTGTCCCGGTCGTAAACGAACGCCCTCTGTTTAATGTAGGCCGGTTCGTCATCCATCGTTTCGTACTCCACCGAGTCGTCATTATGCATTTTAACTAGGTCCGCCCGAGTGTCCCACAGTATTCCGTAATTGTCATACCCGTTACCCCATAAATTGCGCACACAATCGGGTAGCCGTTTAATCATCATCGTTTTTATATAAGGCGTTAACTGTGTACAACCTGCCCGCTTGAAACTCTGGTCTACAACTAATAAGCGCAAACGCGGAGTAAACTTATATTAGATAACGTTATTTCCGGTTTTAAAACTAGGCAAAATCGCCGAAATAATTCAGTTGAACGTTCGCTTTTCAATCGGGTTTGCGAGGCGATTTAATTCGGTTATATTCGCGTTTGTCGGTGGTTGAAACTCGGTTTGTGGTGGAATTAGTACCGATGGCGGGTGTTGATATTTTCCGGTCGGTTCGTCATTTGGTTATAGATTAATTCGCTTCCGGGTAACACGAATGTTTGATTCGCGATCGCTTTTTTAGTACAAATTCGGAAACGCAACTTAAGCATATTTTAAACCCGTTTTTTGAATTCTCCCCCTCCGTGTAATACCAACATATTTTGGCGATCGGTATTACCGCGAGTTGCGTATCCGAATTATATTTCGTAATCTGCTGTTTGGTCATTTTTGCGAACTCTGAGTTTTTATTTATTTTATAAATACGTCAGATTCGTCCGAAACCACACAATGAACTGAATGACGCCCACAAGCCGTTTCCCTCTCGACCAATCAAAACGCGGGTCCGTAATTACCGTACAGACGCCCACAAGCCGTTTCCCTCTCGACCAATCAAAACGCGGGTCCGTAATTACCGTACAGACGCCCACAAGCCGTTTCCCTCTCGACCAATCAAAACGCGCCAACCGCCGATATAACGGCGAGTAAAATGGACTTTAACTTCACAGTCGATTAAGACTCGCTCTGGAAACAACGCTCTCTCTCTCGGATTTATACATTACAAAATGGCGGCCGGAAAGATCATTTTTTGCGAACTCTGAGTTTTTATTTATTTTATAAATACGTCCGATTCGTCCGAAACCACACAATGAACTGAATGACGCCCACAAGCCGTTTCCCTCTCGACCAATCAAAACGCGGGTCCGTAATTACCGTACAGACGCCCACAAGCCGTTTCCCTCTCGACCAATCAAAACGCGGGTCCGTAATTACCGTACAGACGCCCACAAGCCGTTTCCCTCTCGACCAATCAAAACGCGCCAACCGCCGATATAACGGCGAGTAAAATGGACTTTAACTTCACAGTCGATTAAGACTCGCTCTGGAAACAACGCTCTCTCTCTCGGATTTATACATTACAAAATGGCGGCCGGAAAGATTATTATGGGGAACATGCATAACTTCGTATTTTCCTTTTTGTCATGTTTTTGTCACGGGAGAGTGGAACGACGGCCATTAGAAGGCGGATTTCTCTCAGAGTCTTAGTAGGCGGTTTCTCTCAGAGTCCGCCGCGTGTATAAGGGGAGCACTCGGGCCCAGAGAGGCCCTTGTCAGCGGATTGCAACACTTTTATTTTTATTTTTTGTCACGGGAGTGGAACGCGGGCCTTTAGTAGGCGGGTTTCTTGCAGAGTCCGCCGCGTGTATTAGTGAAAAACTCGGGCCCAGAAGCCCCTGTCAGCGGAGTGAAACACTTTGTTTTGTCACCTAAGAGGAACACTTGTTTTCATTGTTATCACGGGAGTGGAACGCCGGCCTATAGTAGGCGGGTTTCTCGCAGAGTCCGCCGCGTGTATTAGGGGAGCACTCGGCTGCTGGCCGGGGAAATCTGAACCGGGGCCGCATATATGGCAGGTCCCGCCGTCTACCAGCGATAACGGCGAAGTGCTGGCCTTGTTTCAAGCGAGCTCTCGGCTGCTGGTAGGGGAAATGTGAGGCGGGGCCGCATATGCTGGAAGGCAGATCCCGCCGTCTACCCGCGCTTAGGGCGAAGTGCTGGCTTGTTTCAAGCGAGCACTCGGCTGCTGGCCGGGGAAATGTGAGCCAGGGCCGCATAATATGCTATAAGGCAGGTCCCGCCGCCTACCCGCGCTTACGGCGAATTGCTGGCCTTGTTTCAAGCTACCGCTCCGCTGCTGATAGGGGGAAAAGTGAAACGGGCCCAAATTTGCTATAAGGCAGGTCCCGCCGTCTACTCGCGCTTACGGTGAAGTATTTGCCTTGTTTCAAGCTAGCACTCCGTTGCTGATAGGGGAAATGTAAGCCGGGGCGCATTTTTGCTATAAGGCAGGTCCCGCCGTCTACCCGCGCTTACGGCGAAGTGCTGGCCTTGTTTTAAGCTAGCACTCCGTTGCTGGCTGGGGAAATGTGATCCTGGGCCGCATATGATATAAGGGCTATTATAATTTAGTATAGAAACGGCAAGGAACGTTTGATATGAGCAAGTACGCATACTGCAACTTTGGCTGATTTTTTTTATTTTTGTTGTCAGAATCATGTGGATTCAGCCGCGTACTCGCGTATAGGCAGCTACGCGCCTGGACTTTACTGTACAGCGTATGGACATCATTATCCTTTTCTTTACAAATATGCACGCTCCAGACACCAATAAAAAAATACTTTCTTCTTTATACACGAGTGATGGGTGTTAACCGGGCATCAAAACAAGACTCGTATTCAAGCCTAGTGGCGTATTCGCAATATATAAACAAGAGAAAGTTGATGCAAGGCATCAATGTCGCCGGAAAAGACTGCATTGATTAATTTTTTAACACACATGTATTCTTGACTTTCATTAGTCTAAACATACACATAATGTTTTCATAAGGACTAATTCCAGGATTTTTGAAATTCCACATAGATCTACAAATTTCAGGATATCTTTTGGTCAGGATTTTGGATGTTTTGTATTTGTCAATAAAACCACAACAAATTAATACATTTTGGGATTTAAATCTACCTGCAATAACAAGCTATTAAACCCTTTCCATGTCTGAAGCAACAATGAAAACCTTTAAATGCTTAAAACATTGAGAAAACGGTTAAATTGCTGAAGACATTAACTTCCTCCTTTTTAATAATAATTATAATAAATATTTCACAGATGTTAAAATTTATCCTCATATGTTTAAAAAGTAGACCACACTTGAAACAACATATCAGCTAAATTGTTTATATAAATCGTTGATGCATACAATATATGTTTGGCGCAAGAGAAATGCCAGTTGCGAGTCCCATTACTATTTAATAGGTGGCAAGTATGAAATTAATTGGGTGCGAAAGAGCAGTTTTTCTTTATTTCTAAATCTATTGTTTATCAGAGTTTGTTCTTCTCTTAATTTGTTTCAAGCCAAATAAACATTTAATATCACATATATTTAATCATTTAAGTGTGTAATATTAGCTATCTATCTGTAATAAGGTGTTTGAGCATTTTTTTCAAAATGTTGACCTTTGTTTCAAGATCGAGTCGAGTGTCAGACATCGAAGAAAGTGAATAAAAAATCAGGCAAAGCTTTAGTGCATGTTTTATTCCACTGCATTCGAGAGTAAAAAGCATTTCTATAGTATCTTTCTTTCTCCTACATTCGACCCATGCACTCGATTCGTGACGTTTAAGAAATCAATTTGTCGTGCGACATTTTTTGTCTGCATAAGTCACTTTTCTAAGTTTACATGTTACTTCCGGTTACTTCGCTTTGTTTACATTTTGGCAATATGAAACTAGGTCACAAACTGAGGAAAAAGCGTTTCGACGTTCACGACCGATAAACAGGCTTATATTTGAGACATATTTTCACAAAAAAAATTCTTATTTGTTTCTGTTACCAGTTTATGTTGATACTTATCTATTAAAAGGAGAATTCGACGTGACTTACATAAAAGCAAGCAGGTGCGCGCATTGGTTAACGCACACACAGTAAGTACAGTAGTATATAGTAGCGTGTGCAAAATTTACAAATCTATGCGGGCGGTACTCGGTAGTGACGTAATCAACAGTTCTAGGTTAGAAACAGTTCATATTTTAGATATACACGAGTTAACATTATCAAATGAATTCTTCACAAATCAAGACATATTTTTGAACATGAAAATAACATTCAGTAAGTTAACATTACTATTGAAAGTAGAATTTGACGTGATTTTTATTTCAATATATCTCAATATTGACATATAGCAGTTGGTTGCAAGTCTAGCAGGGACCACATTTGTCTTCGTAAATAAGACAAAAACACTTAAATGCAAGTCAACAAAATGAAACTAAAAATACCTAAAACATCGAAATGTTTATTCCATTTTAGATGTGTCATTACTTAGTGTTTTTAAACAAACACAATTGTAATATGTTCAAAACATCTTAATGTGTTTCTTTCCAATAATTATCCCTCCTCCCATGTGATTTCCGAAAAGCTATTAAAAATAGAAGTCGCGGGCTTCTGCCCGGCGACTAATGACGATGCAGCCCATTTGATCCTGTCACTCTGTAGTGATACTAAACTAGACTCAATGTTACACACATGCAATTGCTCATACTACTAGAAGTTCAAATCAGAATTGTTTCTTTGATCCTATAGCATTGTGAGATGCATGCTTAATCTAGGGTGGGTTCAATTAACAAATTAGGCATGAAAACAAATCGGCGCAAGTCAATTTCACGAATTGTCAGAATCGAGTTTTAATTTGTATGTATGTTTTATCTCAGGATATATTAATAACATATACGCACTTCTGCATTATTTAAGCAATTTTGATCTAATAATTAACAAAAAGTAACTTACAATTGCTACAATTCATCCGGTAGAAAAGCTATATTATTTAAGTTTCATTCAATAACCAACCCTCCCCTTTTAATGGTTTAACAATATCCATATATGTCTTCTCTTGTCGCTGGACGCAGCATGTCGAGCACATATTGAACAGTATAGTTCTTTATTTATGTATGTACTAGTAATTAGATGAGAGCTTAATAGAGACAGAAATATTATTGAGTTGTGTTTACGGCCACTAAACGCTCCAGATAGAGGAGAGGATACAAAGTTACTTTCGAATTTATATGGCTCTTTAACGTTCCCAGAGGCTATACTCCAATACACGTGACCGCCCGATTGACAGAAGTGACTTGAAAAATAGCCACAGTTGCATACCACAGTGGCGCCGCCACCAAGGCTCATCGTAGACCGGGTAGTTATGTTTTTGTCATGCCTTATCATCAGAAAACGCATTGATTGCACGACGTTTATCGACAGCAAAGTTGTTTTAGTACCTTTTCAATTTCGAAATAATTCAACAAAACACGTTCTCCTAATTTTCCGTGAAGTATACCTTAAGCCAAGTTAATAATGCAACTTAAAAGTCGTACCCAATCCATTCAAGACGCCTTCGCTGAGGTACCAAAATCTGCGGTCTTAGTTCTGTTCTAAATACTAAATATTTCGTTTACGGCTCAATGTAATATTTGAGCAGAGCCTATATTGCCTCACAATAACTTCCACACTAGAAACTTTGGTGAAAGGCTACCGAAATGACATGTATTCATTACTTAATCATCATGTATGACCGCCCAAACTAGACGAGTCGGTAACATAGACACAAGAACGTGACCGTTTTACACCACATTTGACCTATTCCTAAACATTAAGTATATTTGAAAACCCGTGACGTTTTAATATAAAACGCATGTACACGTTTTGTTAGAGATGCCAATCGGCTTGTGATCTCATATATCAAATTGTGACGATAAACAGGAGAAAATATGTCATACCGGTTAAATGTTCTTCTATCAGCTAAGAACCTAATTACGTCCGTGTGTTTAAGTTGGTTTGATTTATTATACTTTATACAAACAAGTTCTTGCATTTTAGATGAGACATTCTCAGCGATTGCTCTTGTGTATAACAAGTCTAATCTCGACGCATCCCGGATTCGAATTTACGACCGTCCTACCTGTAGTTGGACACTACCACTAGGTTACGCTGCCATTCAGTCTGTCCATCTGGTCAGATCACTCTGTATCATCACTGGTCGAGGATGAACATGCGCCCTTGTGGCTGCACATACTATGTAGAGCGCCTTTGGACGTCTCTAGCATGAAAAGGGCGCTATACTAAGTGGTATTCATTGATTTCATTTAATTAAAGATTCATCAAAACTATTTATTATTTTAAATATACAGAATTGATTAATTAGGTATATTAAAACTGTACGTATATATTGGACGGCAAATAGACGGTTCATCATGGCTTACACGCTGCGGTATATTAAAACTGTACTTATATATTGGACGGCAAATAGACGGTTCATCGTGGCTTACACGCTGCGGTATATTATAACTGTACGTATATATTGGACGGCAAATATACGGTTCATCATGGCTTACACGCTGTGGTATACTAAAAGTTAAACTGTACGTATTTATTGGACGGCAAATAGACGGTTCATCGTGGCTTACACGCTGCGGTATATTATAACTGTACGTATATATTGGACGGCAAATATACGGTTCATCATGGCTTACACGCTGTGGTATACTAAAACTGTACGTATTTATTGGACGGCAAATAGACGGTTCATCATGGCTTACACGCTGCGGTATATTAAAACTGTACGTATATATTGGACGGCAAATAGACGGTTCATCATGGCTTACACGCTGCGGTATACTAAAACTGTACGTATTTATTGGACGGCAAATAGACGGTTCATCATGGCTTACACGCTGCGGTATATTAAATTAAAACTGTACGTATTTATTGGACAGCAAATAGACGGTTCATCATGGCTTACACGCTGCGGTATATTAAAACTGTACGTATTTATTGGACGGCAAATGGACGGTTCATCATGGCTTACAAGCTGCGTACGTTTTGTGAATGTCTGGGAGTCAAAGAATTATTCACGGTGTTCTTCTATTGATTCAAATAACTCGGGTACACAAAACCTGTCAATGTTCTAAGGGATCATGTGTATATGAGCAACTGAATACAGGCCAGTGATTGGTTGATAACGGACTGGATCTCAGAATTGCTGCTTATTCTTTGATATTCTCATGTTTTAAGATAAACAACAAACATTGAATTTAGTTAAAGTATTTGTTTATTATATGTTGCCATTGTCATTTTTGACAGCATTGTGTCTACAAGTTATCAGTACATAATATATCAGCTACAAAAATTGTAGGAATTGTTTGACTTGACCCAATGAATACAATTACACAGTCTGTAAACCATACATAATTTATCTTCGGACTACACTCATTATATAGCTTGTGCACAAACTGTGTAATGTATTCATTGTGCCAAGTAAATAAGCAAAGAGGCCTATATGAGCCTAAATAGGTTATCTGACAAGGTGGTTGGAATTTATTATTGGTCCAATACAAAACTAAAAACATTTGTTCTAAGACACATTCGGAGTGACACTTTGGAACAAAAAAAACATTGTCCAAAGGAATAATGAGAATTTTTAAGAGGTAGGAGTTAGGGCAGAGGTGGAGATGAAACTTCTTTACTTCAGGAATAAAATTGGATTTATTGTCCCATCGCCACATTTCAGGTCCTTTAGGGACTAACAGGATTAACGATTTTGTTTCCTTTTGTCCTAGAGCATATATGCGAATTGTCCCAATGACTAACTAGTTGTACCCTCTCTTCCCTACTCATGATAAAGAAATTAAAAGAAATTGAACTTTTGCAACAAAAAAAGTGATAAGGTTCCAAATTTATAGTTTGCCTAGGTACCAAATTTATAATTTGCCTAAGTTATTAACCATAACAAATATCTGTCAAATTTAGTAAGAATCAGGGCACAAGGGTGGATTTGAAAATAAAAACATTTGGTTGTTTACAAGCCAGGATCTGGATGACCTTGACCCAATTTTCGATTTTATATCTTGATATTATCCCCGGGGAGGGGCCATATTTGACCCCAGGACTTTAATTTGAAAAATCTTAGTAGAGATCAACTAGATAATGCTACATACTAAATATCAAAGGCCTGTGCCCTCTACTTTTAGACAAGAAGATTTTTTAGGTATTTTCCCTAATTTAGTTTATGTTAACTAGTGACCCTTGGGAGGGGCCATTTTTGACCCCAGGTCTACAATATGAACAATCTTGGTAGAGGTCCACTAGATGATGCTACAAACTAAATAACAAAGGCCTTGGCCATCTAATTAAAGATAAGAATATCTTTTAAGTTTTTTCAAGTTTTTTTAACCCATACAAGTCTATGTAAAACAAGCAACCCCCAAGGAGGGGCCATTTTTGACCCCAGGGCTATAATTTAAACAATCTTGGTAGAGATACACTAGATGATGCTACATACTATCTATCAAAGACCTTGGCCTTCTACTTTTAGACAAGATTTTTTTTTTAACAAGTTGACCTTGGCCTTCTAATTGAAGATAAGAATATTTTTTAAGTTTTTTCCCTGTACAAGTCTATGTAAAACAAGTGACCCCCGGGGAGGGGCCATTTTGACCCCAGGGCTATAATTTGATTAAGCTTTGAAGAGGTCCATAAGATGATGCTATATACTAGATATCAAAGACCTGGGCCTTCTACTTTCAGACAAGAAGATTTTTTAACAAGTTGAGCCTATGATTTACCAAAGCACTATACAGTCTTTTAACCTATAAGTGTGACCTTGAACATCAAGTCAATGGTGATGTGCACACACATTCTAATTTTGGTGAACATTTGTACCAACTCACATGAAAATAAAACAATGACTAATATAGTTACATGCCTTGAGTGAAAACAGGACAAATAAGAAAATTATGCCCTTTGACAATATCTAAATTAACAATTTGTGACATAAGACCTAAGTGAGACTTTAAACCTTTACAAAGTCATAGGTTTTGTGTGTGACACACCTACTCATTATGGTAAATATTTGATATATAAACAATAGATGGTAAGGACATATATATAATCACTATTAAACTTCACCTCTAAAAACTTGACCTTGATTATTTATAGAGCCATGGGTCTGATATATGCACACAAACACACAACTAACCCTTTCCCTCATATAACAATTCTGCAGCAGATGACTTTGAACATATTTTGTCAAAAATTAAAAAATCTCTTTAATTGAATGGATAACCTATGACTAAACAAGGAAAACAGCGGAGAAACTGCTCATTTCGAAGAATTTCTTCTTTTGTCAGTATGTTTTTAAAAAGCTGCCTGCTGCAGAGGCTTCAGAAAGCGCCTATATGAGGTCAAGGGTTAACCAAAGTTGCAATTGTGAAGACTATGTTGAGCTCACTGCTAGTGGGCTTAACAAAAAGTACAACTTCACTGCCTCAAGTACATTAAATTCAATACCTTAATAAGTGAAAAGGCATGCTGCATAATAATGACAGTAAAACAACTTTTTCAATTGAATAGCTATTTGTAAAATTAACAAATTGGTAAAAATAATAAACTTCTTTATCTTTTCATATCATTTAAATGTACTCATAGGCTGTAATTTAATTGCCATTTAAAAAGAACAGTAAACCTTTTTTTATTTTGATGCTCCAGTACACTATATTTCATATAGAATTTTTTTTATACAATAAGCTTCACTTATTAATTCTTTAACCCTTTCCCTCATACAGGAAATCTGCAGCAGACGACTTTGAACATATTTTGTCAAAACATTGAAAATCTCTGTAACTAAATGGATAACCTATAACTAAAAGTGGAAAACATAGTGACAAAAGGAGAAATTGCACGTTTTGTGCAATTTTTTCTTTTGTCACTATGTTTTCAAAAAGACATCTGCTGCAGAGGCGTCTATATGAGGGAAAGGGTTAAAGGACATATCTTGTGCATATTTGAACATATGGATCCTTTAAAATTGGGTATACAAGTCTGCTGCCTCAGCAAGTCAAAACTTGAAAGCTAGCAAAAAAACTAACTGCTTCAAACTTTTCTTTGCCAAAAAGTTGTATTATCATCAAGTATGCACATAATATATCCTGAAGAAATAATACAAACACCATTTTCTCAAAACCAGTTATTTCCTTGCATTTATGGCATGCTTGAATAAAGCCATAGTACAAAACATAACATCAATCAGATCACACACTTATTTAAAAATAATACTAAACACCTAATTAACATAATTTAAAGCCAATTCACACTTCTTGCTGAATTTTTTCTTTTTTTTGGTGTTCCATTCATGGATGAAAAATTGCAAAAAATGGTTGAATTTACTCATACTCATAGCACGTGCTGAGTATCTAATGTGTTGAAGAAAAGAATTAGTTTGTTCACATATTTCAGTATTCACTTTCTGAAGAATTCTTAGCCTTGAAGATTTGTATATAACAGGGCATTTGTGGGAAAAACCATGAAAACGTGTGTTTTTCCAAAAACCTGGTTCCCTGTTTAGGCAGTATTCCTCAAGCTGACAACTAAAGTCAAAGAACATCTCTTCTGGTGCAACCTCCAGAAAAGCATAGGCTGAGCATGCTGGATCTTTTCTTCCTTCACTTCCTGGTATCATATGGTACCCATAACAATGACCATAATGTTGGGGATCAAACCACAAAAACAAATATGTAGTGCCTTTCCTGCCCGTAACGGGAAATGTTTTATAACATTTATCTTCTTCCCTTGCAGGCTCGTCATCATAATTACTAGAGCTACTACAACCCATTGTATATTTAGGGATCTCCCTCAACTGTTTGCCATGCTTAGTAAAGTAATATTGAGGGCTTGGCGTGAAACGGTTGTAACTAAAATTGGTAATTTTCTCCAAGGTTAATCACCTCGCCATAAAGTCTTTATAAGCGTTAAATCATTTTTCTTGGTAAACAATGGAAATTTAGCTGCCATTGCTCGTTCTGAGCAATGGCACCTAAATTTGCATTGTTTACAAAAGGGTCGAAATTGCCCCTAAACCAGGGTTTTCAAAATAGGTTTTAAGTTACAACCGTTTCATGCCAAGCCCTCGATATGCTCTACCATATTTTGCTGGATTATAACTGTCCAGTATTGGATTAATTTCATCAGGCTCCTTGCAGTCATTGAAAATTTCTTGTACTCTCACAATAAAATATTCAAAGAAATTAACAGCATCTAAGCGGGTACCAGAACTTTTGACAACTATGAATATATCTCTGATTTCTGGAGAGAATTTTGCAATTTTGTTAACCACATGCGTGTCTGCATCTAGCCTGATATCAGCTAAAATGGACTGAAATTCATCCAAAAAACGATATGGCACAACACTTGAGAGAGAATGATTGGAGGAAAGAATTCTAAAGAGAATAGCCAGTTTCTTGTACACACGAATATTGCAATTTTATTTTAATAATAAAACATACCCTGTCAAGATCTTTTTACAAAGATGGTTCAAGTTATTTTGATCTGTAAAATATACATGGCTCCAAGTGGGGAGGGCTCATTATCTGTGTATGTTGCAGATCCTCTGTGGTTAAAGGGAGATAAAGCCTTATTTATTTAAGTTTTATATTAAGTCAACCATGAACTTTGTCACTTATGTGTTAAAAAAAATAGAGCTGGCTTATGAAGCAACGTTGAAGAGCGTTTGCCTCAAGGACAAATGTTTGAGCCAGGTTTGTGTTGAATTGTTTTTAGACGGGTTACAATTTTTAACCCTTTCCCATATACAGCAAATCTACTGCAGACAACTTTTAAAATATCTAGGAAAAGATATGAACATTCTCTATAAATGAAAGTATGTTAATTGAATACAGTTGAAAACATTGTGGAAAAAGGAGAAATTGCTCATTATGAGCAATTTATCCTTTTGCCACAATGTTTTCAAAAGTCTTCTGCTGCAGATGCATTAGAATGTGTATACAAGTGGTAAAAGGGTCTAATTTTCTTTCTATTTCAGACTGATCCACATTCATGTACTTCATCGACTGATTCATGCTCATATTCCTATGAAACATTTGTTGGATCGGCCAACACCATTTTAAAGGTGAAATGCAATGCAGAATTTTGTATAGCAATTATAACCGTATGCTTATTCAGTAATTGTGTACAAATACATCGGAAAAATCCGTTCCTCGGTATCTTTACTTAAATGGGCGCTATTAATGAAATACGCAGCGTGATTTACTGTACTTTTTCATTTTTTCAATAATCAAATTTCGCGCATGCGCAGTCTGTCCGTTACTGATGACGTCATTCGTTGACAACTCGACCATATCTGTAATGGAGACTAGTGAAATTATGCAAGGTTTAGAAGAAACAGATTCGATTTCTGTATTAATTCCAGCAATTACGAGTGTTAAACCGTACCAGATTGAACCAAGACGACCATTGACACCTATTTATATCGTCCTTTTCGGAAATTCAATCTTCCAGCGATGAGAACGAGTACGATGAAATTGATCGTTTGGACAATACAAATTGGAAGGAAAATTTCTTGTTTTATTCAAAGCTGAAATCGTTTTCCTCCCATTCTTTGTTTTCAAATATCTTCAAAGTTACTTCGTTGATTTATATATTTAGCCTCTTCATTCGATCAAAACGATATTAACATATAACCAGAGACATATAAACATATGTTTTGATATGTCTCTGATATAACCGAACCGGCATGATGTTTTTCCTAAAAAAGGAGAAAATTTCCCATAAAGATTAATTTTTCCTTTTTTCATAGAGAATTTGCATAATTTACACAGATCTTGATGCTGTCTTCTGCTTCCGATTTTCAGTTTGCAGGACATGGTTAATTCTTTCCACTGCTCATGCCTATAATATATTGATAGCTACACTTGAAAACATTGTTTGCTTAATTAACCCTTTCCCACCTTTAGACGCTTTCTGACGCCCCTGCAGCAGACGACTTTTGAAAAAATTATTGCAAAAGTAGAAATTGTTCATGATTGGACAAACTATTTCAACTTTGTTTAACAGTCAACCCTTTCCCTCATGCAACAATTCTGCAGCAGACGACTTTGAACATTTTTTGTCTAAAAATAGAAAATCTCTATAATTGAATGGACAAACTATGACTAAAAGTTGAAAACATTGTGGGAAAAGGAGAAATTGCAAATTCTTCTTTTGTCACTATGTTTTCAAAAAGCGTCAATATGAGGGAAAGGGTCAATCGATCTTTTATGAAGATTTTTCGGTTTATGTCACTTTGATTATACAGTTGTCTGCTGCAGATTTTTTGTATGTGAGGAAGGATTAAAATGAGCAATTTCTCCCTTTCCCAATATGCTTGGAGCTTCTAGACTAAAATATAAATTACATTTAAAAGCAACTGTTCATCTGCCCTCACTTATATCAATTTGAGCATTGTGCATGAAAACTAATCTAAATGTAGCTATCAAATTGTCACCCTTTACATCCTTCCTACATGATATTAACAATGTTGACATCTACCATGACTGTTTGTTGTTTCTAGCAGAGCTAGATCAAACAGTACATTTGTTAAGACTGATCTTGAACTACATTACTCTCAAAAGTCCACAAAGTGGGTTTTACTAGATTATGGATCATATTAAGAGTTAATTGCTCTTTCAGGATCTAAATTAAACATAAGGATTGATTTATTGTTTTGTGTTTTACGCCCTTTTCAAGATTTTTTCAATTATATCAAGGCATTTCCTCTGGGAGTAACCAGAACTACTAATAATTTAAAGTTTTGCGAATCTTGACTTGTGAGCTGATACAACAGCTTCTTTATTAACAGCTGGGTATTTGTGACAGACAGGTTTGGGTGTGGACATCATTGCATCCTTCAAGTCTTCTCTGCATTCCTGATAGCTGTTGAGCGTTTTTTCCCTGTCCATAACTTCATCCATCAGCTTGTCGATGTAGTCTAAAATATAATGAAAAAAACAACAACTAATAACTAGTATTTAAAAAATAATTTGATGGAGAAAGGAATATTTTGACACATTTTTTGTTATTGAAAACATGAGGTGGCACAAAACAGTAAAATATATGCAATTCTAAAGAGGTCTATCATATCACAATGTGACCAGATGGCAGGGTGACTTATGTTATGTAACATTATGCAATCATTTCCTGTCTTGTTCAATGTGTGTTGGTTACATACTAATTAATTGGTTTTATAACCCTTTTATTGTACATACAGGGACTTGGGCTAATTGGTAATTAAACTCTTCTTATATAACCCTTCTCAAAATTTAAAAATCTGCAGCAGACAAATTCGAAATAATTCTTGGCAATAAATTGTGAAAATATATATAATATTGTAATATTATATTGTAATATGTACTTATGATAAAAAAATGAAGCAAAAAACATTTTTTAAAAGGAAAAAATTGCTCATGAATCTTGACTATCAAGTAATTTCTTCTTTCTAATAAAATAAGTCATGAATTTATAAGTTTTAAACAGAAAGGAATAAACAAGCATTTAATTACTTCCCCCCCAATTTGTCATCATTTCACTAAATTCGTATTGTGAGCAACTTTTGCCCTTGACACAAAATGTCATTTTATAGCGCTTTCCAACAATAATCGAACATACAATAATTATTCCGTATATGTCTCTGCATATTCATAGTTGACACACTGTATAACAAATTGAAAATTGGGCTATTATAAACATAATCCAGTTATTATGGGGGAAAATATAACTTTTTGAGTGTATCACAATATTTTAAAAAACCGGGGCATACTCATAAAACCTCAAACACAGAAGAATAAATAATAATTAAATATTATCTACGATTGTTAAATATTGAACAACTAATCCTTACCACTTGTCGCTGTTTTTTCCCAAAAGCACCACGGACTTTCTGTTCCTTCAAAATGGTAGCCCTAAATATCGTTGGCACTGCGTTCTTTATTAATTGAAATCTTCCGGGTTTGAACCCAAGATCGGCAGCTAGTCTGGGACTTATTACAAAACAATCTTCATTAAAATGTTACTGACATAATCATGAATACTTAGTAGATTTCCACAACAAATGTCGCTGGCTCAAAACAAAATCCACGGTTCATGTTCACCCTCCATTTCAAGTTTAAATTGGTGTCTCCTGGGAATGTAAACAAGGAAAGGCCTGATACGAACGAGTAACTACAGCCTGGAGCAAAGCACCGAACCGGCATTGTGTCGTGTCAATTCAGCGTTCACGAGAAATAGATACAAATTATTAACACAACGAAAACAATCCTCTGAACTCTAATATTCCACCATTTCTGTAAGACTTCAACTGACGTCACTTCCGGTTTAATCACGATACACAAATTCTCTAGATTTTTTTAGTTACCGATACAGGTGCGCCAACACAAAATCCATGATAACAACATCATTTCAAATAATTGAGTGACAATTTTTACGCAGTTGTTATTATAAAAGTAAAGGTCACAATAAAATACAATTGAAAAAGTGCGTTTCAATTGACCTTTAAAGGACCTTAAGAAGATACAGAACATGTTATCAAGCCCTTCTCCAAAAGGGTCTGTCTCAAGTACACCAATAGGTGGAGCTAAAACAAACCGAGAACTTTTTAAATCTCCCTGTAAAGATGCTGCTGCGCAGACCTACCAATTAAGACATGAGTTTATTTCACCATGTAAAACAACTGCTATACAAACTGAAAATAACCACTTCCAGGTTCAAGGTGCAACTAATGTTCAAAGTCCTGAAATTGCTGTATCAGAAAGATCAACTGGGATGATGACTTCAATTGTTGATGAAGAGGCAAAGGTTAATCCTGGTCATAAACATGAGAATGTTGATGAATTAGGTACCATTGAACATTCAATCAATGTACATCCAGAGAAGGAAGTTGTCAGAGAGAATATTGATGAAATGGACACTGATAACACATTACAGAATAGATCTGATGAAAGAACCGATGAAACATGTTCACCAGATACTAGAATATGCAAAAATAGTACACAAGATAGTGAAAGTTTGAGTAAAACTGAAGTTGGTAAAATAACTACAGCAGTTCAGGGGACTAACATCATAGCCAATATATCAGAATCTGAAACTTATAGCAGTTGTGCACAGACTGATGAAATATTAGTGTCTGATATACAACATGCTGTTACAGATAACCATAGAACACAGTATGAGAATTTAGATGAACAAGATATAACCTACACTGCAGTTAAAGGAACATGTACTAATGATGTCCCAATGGAAGTTGAGCTAGAAAATATAGTAGGTGGATACAAGGCTGCCAGTAAAGATGAGGTGGATAATGATACTACTGTCAGAGATTGTACTAACAAACTTCCTGAAGGAAAAGGTGAACCAGGTACAGAAACACAAGGTAATGATCAAGTAGCCGTAATTCAGCTTGAAGCAGTGGTAGTTGAAACTGATAAAAATGACGAGGAAGTTCAAAGGGGTGTGGATTCTACTAAACTGCAGCAGAATTATCATAAGCTTGATGAAGAGGTTAACCCTTCTGAAATGGAAACTGATAAAGACAGTTTACAAGCTGTTGGAAAGCTTGAATCTGCATGTGATCAAAAGAAGGATGCCAGTAAAATGGACCTTAAGAAGATACAGAACATGTTATCAAGCCCTTCTCCAAAAGGGTCTGTCTCAAGTACACCAATAAGTGGAGCTAAAACAAACCAAGAACTTTTTAAATCTCCCTGTAAAGATGCTGCTGCGCAGACCTACCAATTAAGAAATGAGTTTATTTCACCATGTAAAAACACTGCTATACAAACTGAAAATAACCACTTCCAGGTTCAAGGTGCAACTAATGTTCAAAGTCCTGAAATTGCTGTATCAGAAAGAACAACTGGGATGATGACTTCAATTGTTGATGAAGAGGCAAAGGTTAATCCTGGTCATAAACATGAGAATGTTGATGAATTAGGTACAATTGAACATTCAATCAATGTACATCCAGAGAAGGAAGTTGTCAAAGAGAATATTGATGAAATGGACACTGATAACACAATACAGAATAGATCTGATGAAAGAACCGATGAAACATGTTCACCAGATACTAGAATATGCAAAAATAGTACACAAGATAATGAAAGTTTGAGTAAAACTGAAGTTGGTAAAATAACTACAGCAGTTCAGGGGACTGACATCATAGCCAATATATCAGAATCTGAAACTTATAGCAGTTGTGCACAGACTGATGAAATATTAGTGTCTGATATACAACATGCTGTTACAGATAACAATAGAACACAGTATGAGAATTTAGATGAACAAGATATAACCTACACTGCAGTTAAAGGAACATGTACTAATGATGTCCCAATGGAAGTTGAGCTAGAAAATATAGTAGGTGGATACAAGGTTGCCAGTAAAGATGAGGTGGATAATGATACTACTGTCAGAGATTGTACTAACATTCTTCCTGAAGGAAAAGGTGAACCAGGTACAGACACACAAGGTAATGATCAAGTAGCCGTAATTCAGCTTGAAGCAGTGGTAGTTGAAACTGATAAAAATGATGAGGAAGTTCAAAGGGGCGTGGATTCTACCAAACTGCAGCAGAATTATCATAAGCTTGATGAAGAGGTTAACCCTTCTGAAATGGAAACTGATAAAGACAGTTTACAAGCTATTGGGGAGCTTGAATCTGCATGTGATCAAAAGAAGGATGCCAGTAAAATGGGCGCTTGTCAGGATGATTACATGGAGCATGATAAAGGATGTTTTCCCTCTGATGTAGAAATGTATGGTGACAGTGAGCCATTCGATGTTCAACTTGAAGAATACAATATGGAAAATGATATACAGGATAATTCGACTAGTGACAATGAAGAATTGAAACTGAAAAGGTCGAATTCCTTGGAATTTGATTTAGAAGAGATGGATGAAGACAATGAGGATATAGACAAAGATTATATTGAAAATGGAAATATAGGAGAAGAAACTGATCTAGATTTTCCTGGCCGCATCCATGCAGAAACAGATGTGAGAGAATGTCTTTCAGATGAGATTGTACTGGAGGAAACCTGTATGGATTTGTCAGATGGAGCATCAGCAGCTGGAGCGGACATGGTTGAGATACTTACAGTTGCTAACAGAGAAAATGGGACAATAAACTCAACCCTCAATGAAGAGTTTAGCAATAGTCAGTTACAGGAAAGCATTGAGGATATTACAGTGAGCAGAGAGGAAGTTACAGATACAATCAACACTGACAGAAAAGGCTGCCTCAAGAGAAAACTGTCAAACTCTAGCATAGAAGATGTATTTTCTGCTAGTAAGAAAGTTTTTGTAAACGATGCTGACGAATATAAAACTGATGAAGTGCCATCAAAAGAAGTACAAGACAAACCAAAAAGTACTATGGCAGCTTTCAAAAGTATTGTGTCAAATTTTTTCAAGATCAAAAATAAGAAACGGAAATCTTTCAAACTTAATTCAAAGTTTACAAAGTCAACACAAAGCTCTGTTTACCTTGGAGACAAAGAAGGCAATTACAGGAAGTTTGTTCTAAATGTCCCAGAACCTGTTAACCAAATGCAAGTATGCGATGAAGACATTGAAATTATATATGACAGAAAAAAACAGCTTAAAGCCAAGTATCAAAACGTTCAAAACACCTTCAACTCTGGATTTCAAATGCAAGACTGTTTAGAAGATAAATGCATAAGTTTCGATTCAGAAGAAGATGCAGATAAAAAATCAAATAATTATTAACATTTTGAACATAATGTTCAGGAAAGTCATAAAGGTGGTTTAAGCCATGAAGCACACAGTAAAAAACATTATATTAAAGACAACATTGATGAGAATCTTGGTGGTGAAGCCAGAAGAGAATGTATTATGAACACCAAGCCTTTGAAAAACAAGTATGATAATAGCATAGAAAACACTGAATTGAACAGTGCAAAAGTTGAATTAGTTGAATTAACCAGTGAACATAGGAAGTTGGGTACTGATTTAGGTGAGGGTCTTGATAATGGTGGACTAAACACTGATTTGACATGTGAAAATGTGAAGTTGGAGTTAGATTCAGGCAATTATGATAATTGCGAACATACCGCTGAATTGACATGTGAAAATGTGAAGTTAAATTTAGATACCGATACAGGGGAGGTTCCTTTAGTCAGTGATGATGATGAAGACATAATCACAACATCATTTCAATCAGTATGTTGTTTTTCAAACAAACAAGGAGTATATGAGGACCCTGTCATTATTATTGACGACAGTAGTTGTGACGATGAATGTGAGTTGGATGGAACTAAACAGGCAGATAACGAGTGTAATCATGCTCCGACTGAAATAGAACCTGGTAAGAAGCAGACAAAAGTAAAGCATGAAAGAAAACAAACTGGAATGGCTTCTGATGATGGAAATGTTGTGATACATGTGAATGAAGTAGAAAGTTATGCTAAACTGAATGAAATAAAATGCGACCAAGGACAATCAGAAATGTATTTTCGGACCAATACTGAACTGAAATATGTTAATGAATCTGAAGTAGAATGTGATAACAAACAAAATGAAGGAGAATGTGATGATGGGCAGATTGAAGGGGAATGTGATGAGCAGAATGCAGTCAAATGTGATGATGAACAGTCAGGAATAGAAAGTGAAGGGTACACTGAACTGAATTGTGTTAATGGAGCTAAAGAAGAATTCAATAATGAGCAAATTGAAGTCGAATGTGATGATGATCAGAATGAAATGGAATGTGACAATAAGAAAAATGACGGGGAATGTGATAATGAGGAAAATGAAGGAGAATGTGATAATTGGCAGAATGAAAGGAAATGTGAAAATGAGCCTTCAGGAACTGTAATTGAAGGGGACACTGATTTGAATTGTGTTAATGAAGCTGAAAAAGAATGTGATATTGAGGAAAGTGAACAGAAATGGGATCTTGAGCAGAATGATGTGGAATGTGATAATGTACATAATAAAGTGGAATGTGATTATGAGCAGAGTGAAGTGGATTGTGATAATGAGGAAAATGAACAGAAATGTGATAATGAGCAGAATGAAGAGGAATGTGATAATGTACATAATAAAATGGAATGTGATAACCAGAAGACAGGAATGGAATTTGAAGAGGATACCAAACTGAATGATGTTGATGGAGCTGAAGTAGAAAGAGGAATTGATCATAGCGAAGACAAATGTAACAGGGAGGTAACAGTGAAAAGGGATAATAAACAGATGGATTTGGATAGTTGTGATAATCAGACTGAAGTTAAAGGTCATAACCAAAACGTTACTGTTACAGAATGTGATGAACAATTATTGTATGTATCAACATGTGCTGATAACAAAGCTGTTATAACAGAATGTGATGACCAATCATCAGATGTATCAGAATGTGGTGACAAACAAGCATATGTATTCAAATGTGGTGACCAACAAGTTGCTGTTACAGAATGTGATGACCAATCAGTGTATGAATTAGAATGTGATGATCACCAAGCTGATGTAACAGAATGTGGTGACCAACCAGCGGATGTTACAGCATGTGGTGATCATCAACTAGTAAATGTAACAGAATGTGGTGACCATCAACAAGCAAATGTAACAGAATGTGGTGACCATCAACTACCAAATGTAACTGAATGTGGTCACCATCAACAAGCAAATGTAACAGAATGTGGTCACCATCAACAAGCAAATGTAATAGAATGTGGTCACCATAAACTAGCAAATGTAACTGAATGTGGTCACCATCAACAAGCAAATGGTATGGAATGTGGTGACCAACCTGCAGATGAAATGGAAGTCGGTGACCAATCAGCAAATGAAACTGTATGTGTTGTCCAACCAGTAAATGTTATGGAATGTAGTGACCAATCAGCAAATGTGATATATTGTGGGGCCCAATCAGCAAATGTGACTGAATGTAGTGACCAATCAGCATATGAAACAAAGTGTGGGGACCAACCCACAGTTGTTACAGAATTTGGTGACCAATCAGCAGATGAAATGGAATGTGGAGACAAATCAGCAAATAAGACTGTATGTTTGGACCAACCAACAAATGTAGCAGAATGTTGTAACCAAAAAGCAGATGAAACAGAATGTGGTGACCAACCTGCAGATGGAACTGAATGTGGTGGCCATCCAGCAAATGTGACAGAATATGGTGACCAACCAGCAAATTTAATGGAATGTGGTAGCCATCCAGCAAATGTGACCGAATGTGGTGACCAACCAACAACTGAAACAGAATGTGGTGACCAACCAACAGCTAAAACAGAATGTGGTGACCAGACAGCAAGTATAAAAGAATTTGGTGATCAATCAGCAGATGAAATGGAATGTGGAGACAATTCAGCAAATAAGACTGTATGTGTTGACCAGCCAGCAAATGTAGCAGAATGTGGTCACAAACCAGCAGATAAAACTGAATGTTGTGAAAAACCAGCAGATGTTATAGAATGTTGTGGCCAGCCGGCAAATGAAACAGAATGTGGTGACCAACCAGCAAATGGAACAGAGTGTGTCGACCAACCAACAGCTGAAACAGAAAGTGACAACCAGACAGCAACTGTAACAAAATGTGGGAATCAAGCAGCAAGTGTAAAGGAATGTGTTGCTCCACTAGCTAATGAAACAGAAAGTGGGGACCAACCAGCAGATAAAACAGAGTGTGATGGCAAACCAGCAGATAAAACTGAATGTGATGACCAACCAGCAGATAAAACTGAATCTGGTGACCAACCAGCAGATAAAACAGAATGTGACAACCAGACAGCAAATGTAACTGAAAGTGGGGACCAAACAGCAGATGAAACCGAATGTGATGACCAACCGTCATATGTAACAGAGTGTGGTGACCAACCAGCAGATAAAACTGAATTTGATAACCAACCAGCAGATGTTACAGAATGTTGTGACCAACCAGCAGCTGAAACTGTATGTGTCGACCAACCATCAGCTGAAACAGAATATGGTGACCAACCAACAGCTGAAACAGAATGTGACAACCAGACAACAAATGTAACAGAATGTGGGAATCAAACAGCAAGTGTAAAGGAATGTGGTGCTCAACTAGCAAATGAAACAGAAAGTGGGGACCAACCAGCGGATGAAATAGAGTGTGATGACCAACCAGCTGATATTACAGAGTGTGATGACCAACCAGCAGATGCTACCGAGTGTGATGACCAACCAGCAGATATTACAGAGTGTGATGACCAACCAGAAGATGTTACAGAGTGTGATGATCAACCAGCAGATATTACAGTGTGTGATGACCAACCAGCTGATATTACAGAGTGTGATGACCAATCAGCAGATATTACAGACTGTGATTACCAACAAGCAGATAGTACTGAATGTGATGACCAACCAGCAGATATTACAGAGTGTGATGATCAAGCAGCAGATATTACAGAGTGTGATGACCAACAAGCAGATAGTACTGAATGTGATGCCAAACAAGTAGATGTTACAGAATGTGGTAAACTACCAGTATATGTTACAGAAAATGGTGACCAGCCAGCAGATGAAACGGAGAGTGGTGACCAACCTGCAGATGTTACGGAATGTGATGACCAACCAGCAGATATTACAGCATCTGGTGACCAGCCAGCAGATATTACAGAATCTGGTGACCAGCCAGCAGATATTACAGCATCTGGTGACCAGCCAGCAGATATTACAGAATCTGGTGACCAGCCAGCAGATATTACAGCATCTGGTGACCAGCCAGCAGATATTACAGCATCTGGTGACCAGCCAGCAGATATTACAGAATCTGGTGACCAGCCAGCAGATATTACAGCATCTGGTGACCAACCAGCAGATATTACAGCATCTGGTGACCAGCCAGCAGATATTACAGAATCTGGTGACCAAGCAGCAGATGTAACTGAATGTGGTGACCAAGATGATTTAGCAGAATCTGATGATGTTGGGGAAGTTATTGAAACTAGTGTGTACAACAGCGACATTGAAACTAGTGTGTGTAACACCAACATTAATAGAGGTAGTTGTGCTGATGAAGATGATACTCACTCAAACATGTCCTGTTCTACACCAAAAGATATTTTGATACCATGCAGTCAAATGTTTCCTGCACTCAAGTATATAGAAAGTGACGATGAAACAAAATCTCCAGTATGGCCTGAAGCAGATATTGTCCGCGAAGATATGACCCGAGTGGTCTCATCCGATCAATTGAGTTGTGATTTTTCTGACTTTACCAGTTTTCCAGACTTGGATATTCCTATGTCAGATGATGACTCAGAAAATGAAGGTTCAGTACTAGACCAAGATACAGTTGACTTTCATCGGAGAGAAACTGTTGAACCAAATACAAGTTGTGACATTATGGAGTGTGGCATTGCGGGAGATAATATTGATGCAGAGAAAGATAGTAAACCCACGATTGAGGATGATTTTGATGATGATGATGATATTTATCTGTTCAACATTGATGACAGTGGCATTGGTAATGCAGAAAACAATCTAGAGATGAATGACTGGAATACTCCAGACAAACGGGTGATGGTTAAGTTAGAAACTGTTGAAGATAGTGCAGTCAACTTGAAGAGAAAACATGATGAAACTAATGATAGTTCCAAGTTTAAGAGGAAGAGGTTCTCGTCTTATGAACTGTCAATGGAAGCAGATACTTTAACAGATGATGATGATGATCCTCATCATTTAGAAAATTGTGATAACCAGACTGAAGTAAATGGTGATGATCATCAAGCCACTCTAACAGAATGTGTAGACAAACAAACCACAGCAATTTTTAAGACCCCAGAACTAGTGATAACATCTTTTCAGGGCAGAGCTTCCATCTCACCAGCTAGATTATCCCTGGAAGATGGACTATCTTGTACACAACTAATATCCAGTTTAAATCCAGACTTGGATTTAATACCAGCATCCCAGGTTAATTGTGTTACTGAAGAATTGGAATTAAAGGTCCTGAACCAAGGTCTTGGGACAGAAAAGCAAAACCGTGCCAAGGAGCTGATTGAAAAGCTAAAAGCTAGAAAAGCTGTGAAGAAAGAAAGGGAGAGTCAGATAGAGGAATCAATGCCATCGACAAGTCGGCAGGAAGGACTATCTAGTTCAGAGAGTTTGAGTGAAAACCAGGGCCGGATAGAAAATACAGTAGAAGTTAATTTAGATTCTCATATCAAGAGGTAAGCAATTTAACCCTCCTCCCTTTCCTAACGTGCAAAAAGGTCCTTTTTTACAAAATATAAAATTGCTCAGGATGTTTCATTTATGTTAAGAGCACTTCCATACTTTTGCATACATGCTTTCATAGTGGTCTGCTGCAATTTCTTCTTTTGTCACTATGTTTTCAAATAGCCGTCTGCTGCAGAGGCGTCAGAAAGCGTCTATATGAGGGAAAGGGTTAAGACAAGTTTGACGGTAGCTGAAAACAGTATGGCAAAAAGAGTAATTGCTCATGATGAAGCAAAAGCATTTACCTTTCATGTCTATTTTCAGAATTGTAGACTTTAAATTCATAGGAAGAAAAAGGTAAAATCTAAAGATTCAGAAGCATAATTATGCTTTTGAGATGAAACCATTGTGGGAAAAGGAGAAAATGCTCACCATGACCAATCTCTTCTTTTTAGCTCGACTTTTCGAAGAAAAGGGCTAGCTATACTACTCGCCTCGGCGTTGGCGTCTGCGTTGGCGTCACACTTTGGTTAAGTTTTTTGTACCAATTCACTTTTTTGTCAAAACCATTACAGATATATTGCTTTGAAACTTACAACACTTTTTCACCATTACTATCTCCAGCAACAGACAAGAGTACATAACTCTGACCATGTTTTTGTGAGATCTATGGCCCTTTTTTGACTTAGAATTTTGGTTAAGTTTTTCGTACCACCCCACTTTTTTTCAAAACCATTAGAGATATAGCTTTTATACTTTCAATACTTATTTACCATCATTAGCTCCATCAACAGACAAGAGTACATAACTCTGTTATTTTTTTTTAAGAATTATGGCCCTTTTTCTATTCAGAATTTTGGTTAAGTTATTCATACCAAATTATTTTTTTTCAAAACAATTAGAGATATAGCTTAGACACTTACAAAAATCTTTTTACCATCATTACCTCCACCAACAGCCAAGAGTGCATAATTCTGTAAAGGTTTTTGTAAGAATTATGACCCTTTTTCGACTTATAAAGTACTTTGCTTATAAATAATATGATAAAGTACTTGGTTATGTTTTCTGTACCACCCAAAAAATTTTGTTTTATTTTGCAAGCGCAAAAAAGTCGAGCTCGCTTTCCTCCGACAGCTCTTGTTCAATAAGATATCCAAATGATGCTATAGGAGCATGAACAGTTGTTAGTTTCTGCAGTTGTTAACCCTTTCACACATATAACAAATCTGCAGCAGACGACTTATGAAAGCATAAATGAAAGTTTTTGGCAGATAGAAATTGGTCATCATAAGCAATTTCTGCTATTGCTGCTACAATGTTATCAAAATTCTTCTGCAGCAGGTGCGTCAAAATGCATCTGTAAGTGGGAAAGGGTTAATTTCATAGCTTGTTTAAATTCAACATTATGATTTTACAGATGTGAAAGTGTCATATGTAAAATGAAGACTGTTTGAACATAACAGTACGTTACCCAAGGTGCAGGCTTGGAGGTAAGAATGTTATTTTTAGCTCGTCTGTTTTTTCAAGAAAAAAGGTCGAGGCTATAGTGATACCCTTGGCCTCTACATACACAAAGCTTTTAACCTTACTTCATAACTGAAAACCGTTCTACTTTTTCAAACTTGGTACACTTGTTCCTAGGAACAATATGCATGTCTTTACAAAGACACATAACTCATTAACCCTGTTTTTAAGTTCATATCAACAAATCGGCAGTAGACGCCCATGCAAAATATGATTAATCTCTATAAAGGAAGGTTCTTGACCAGTGTTCAGTGTTAAAAATCTCATGTTAGCAAAAGACTTAAAAAATATTATTGCTTCCCTCCTTGGCGCTCGGGCTTGTGGCTTAGTAAAATGATTGGTGTCAGGATAATCACTAAACTTATCAGAAGTATTGGTAAATTACCGAGTTTATTACTTGCTATAACTGAAATGCACATTCATATCAGTTATAGATAAATGGTTAGCCCCCCTTTCCCACAAACAACAAATCTGCAGCAGATGACTTTGAAATCATCTAGGCAAAAATATAGAAAGCCTATTAAAATGACAGTGTAAAATTTTACAGAAAAGAGTTGAAAACAATTGCTTAAGAAGAATTTGCTCATTAGGGGCTATTTCTTCTTTTGCTGCAGTGTTTTCAAGTCATCTCCTGCTAATGTTTCAAATTATGTTTTGGAATGAGGTAAAAGGAGTTTGGCAATTTTATATATGTTGCAAATACCGCCTCGGTGTAGTGGTAGAGCGTCTGCCTTGGGTGCAGGAGGTTGCAGGTTTCATCCCCGGCTGGGTCATACCTAAGACTTCAAAAATGGTAGTAGTGGCTGCCCTCCTTGGCGCTCAGTTTCGCGGGGGTTAGCATTACGACTGACTGGCTGGTGTCAGGATAGAGGGACCAGTAGTTCTGGTAACTTTCCTAGGATACTCCGTGATATAACTGAAAAATTGTTGAAAGCCGCAAAACAAAAAAAATCTTCAATATCCCGCTCTAATATTAGTCCTATATTATCATCATCTATTGGTATAGACTAGGGATGGCAACGATTAATCGGTTACCCGGTTAACCGTACGTTTTCCGATTAATCGGTTAGTAATTTCGGTAACCGAGTACTCGGAAGAAAAGATAAAATATATACACAGTTGTGTTTCACCTTTTGTTCTTTTCAAATTGTCACACGTATCTGACATGAGAGGTTAATTATTCACACCTCGATCGGCCAGTGTTTACATTACTACGATAACAGCCGCACTCGATTGTATTGATGATCGTTAGTTTGTGTAATTGTCAATTGAAGGAAGCTTTGTTTCTTTTAAAAAAAGTTCGATGTCTAATAAAGTCAGAAATTATAAGATAATGACTTATTAATTATATTCGGCGTTTGTATTTTATATGTACTTGCTTCTCTACTTGTAAAGTTGTTAAAAAGTATTTATATTTACTTATAACAAATAAAATTCTGAAATTCTGAAATTCTGTTTGTTTTGACAATCCAACTAATTGGAGTGAGTGTGATACATTTGAATTGTTGTTGTTGTAAATTATTATTTACCAACACGATTGGAAGAATAATTTGAAGTTTGAAACACATTTTCCCCTGCTGAGTTGGTATTTAAAGATATGCTGTCTTGGACTGGTGGAACCAGTAACATGCGCAACCATATTCGACTAAAACAGTGGATATTTAGTGTCTATGAATCTATACGGTTAACCGGGTAACCGGTTACAAAATTGTACGAGTAACCGGTTAGTAATATCGGTAACCGTTGCCATCCGTAGTATAGACACACATAAATTCTAAGAATCACTTTTATTGAACCAAAATTTGTATTTATTAGATTTCTGCCCACACATTTCTTTTAATGTTTTTGTCACATGTTGACATTAGCAAAAAAAATGACCAATCACTGAGGAGATTATTTTACCGATGGAAAGTCAAGACATCAATAGAATGTATCAATCAGTTTTGTAAATGATTGCTCCCTTTCCCTGCATATTTACTTTCTATAACTTATAACAACAATATGTGCACCACTGTATAATCTATTATTCTCATGACAAATGAAACCCTTTCCCACAGTCAACAAATCTGTAGTAGATGATTGAAAACATCTTGGCAAAAATGTCGAAATTCTCTATAAATAAGAGTTAGGTTTAGTGTCCAATCTAATTATCACACTGTTTTGAATATTGTGCCCAATCTAATTATCACACTGTTTTGAATATTCTGCCCTAACTGTGTATGGAAGGGGACAAAGATGGAAAAAATCCTAAATTTGTTCATAAAATCAATTTTCCAATAGAATTCACCCTTGTTTTCGAATCCTAGATTATTAATTAGAGTTGAAAACATTGTGGCAAAAGGAGAAATGCATTGTCTCGTCATGTTTTCAAAAGTCAACTGCTTGCAAATGTGTCAAAATGCATCTGCAAGTGTGGACAGAACAATAACATATTTGACCTTGAACTTGCAGAGATGAGCTGTGTAACATAGAGAAGAAGCTAAACTTTCCACAGACTGTGATAGCTGTCGTGGGAAAAACAGGAGACGGAAAGTCCAGCCTCTTGAATGCTTTATTAGACGAGAAAAATGTTCTGCCCACATCGTGTATACAGGCCTGCACAGCTGCCGTCGTGGAGGTAGTGCAAAACACCTCAGGTGTTAATAAGTATGTAGCGGATATCGTGTTCCTTGAGAAAAAAGTGAGTGTTCTGTATGCAATTGCCCCCCCCCCCTTTCCACATACAACAAATCTTCAAAATAAGACTGACAAGATTTAGTCACAACATATTCAAAAGTCGTTTTCTGTTGATGCCTCAGATGCGGGAGGTCATGGCTTGGATTTTCGGTCAGGTCAAACCAAAGACTTTAAAAAGGGGTAGTAGTGGCTGCCCTCCTTGGCGCTCAGGGTTGCGGGGTTAGCATTATGACTGACTGGCTGGTGTCAGGATAAATGGATCAGTAGTACTAGTAACTTACCAAGGAAATGCCGTGATATAACTGAAAAATTGTTGAAAGCGGCATTAAACACCAAACAATCGATCAATTTCTTAGGTTTACAAAATTGAAATTTCACTTTGCTTATAACAGGAAATCCCATTATTTTCGAAGATTTATGTGCCTATTTTCAAATGCATTGGTTGGAATAACATGTTCATTTGTCCATGGTCAAAACATGCATTAACCCTTTCAGACATACACAGTTGTTTTCTGAAACCTTTGCAGCAAATGACTCTTGAAAACATTGGGATAAATGGAGAAATTGCTCACCATTTACCAAAATGTTTTGAACTCTTGTAATCGCCTTTTGTTTTATTATATATTTTCAAAATACAGAGATTTTTCATACTTTCACCAAGCTTCTTCAGATGTGTTTTATGTTGGAAAAGGTTAACAATTTTATGTGGAGTATATGCAAAAGAAAACCTGTACAGTTATCATTGTGAGGAAGGTTGAAATAGACTGAGATAACTATTTCATTTACCTCGTTATTTTTAGCTCGCCTATTCGAAGAAATAGGGGAGATTATGTAATCACCCCGGCGTCCGCGTTGGCGTTGGCGTTGGCAGCTTGGTCAAACCTTTGCATGCAAGTCCTTTTCTCAGACACTGTGTATGCTATTGCTTTGAAACTTCACACACTTATTCAGGGTCATTAGGTGACCTTGTATGTCAAGTCCCATAACTCTGGAATGGATTTTTACTGAATTGTGCCCCTTTTTGGACTTAGAATTTTGGTCAAACCTTTGCGTGCAAGGCCTTTTCTCAGACACTGTGTATGCTGTTGCTTTCAAACTTCACACACTTATTTAGGGTCATTAGGTGACCTTGTATGTCAAGTCCCATAACTCTGGAATGGATTTTGACTGAATTGTGCCCCTTTTTAGCTCGCCTATTCGAAGAAATAGGGGAGCTTATGTAATCACCCCGGCGTCCGCGTCCGCGTTGGCGTTGGCAGCTTGGTCAAACCTTTGCATGCAAGTCCTTTTCTCAGACACTGTGTATGCTATTGCTTTGAAACTTCACACACTTATTCAGGGTCATTAGGTGACCTTGTATGTCAAGTCCCATAACTCTGGAATGGATTTTTACTGAATTGTGTCCCTTTTTGGACTTAGAATTTTTGTCAAACCTTTGCGTGCAAGGCCTTTTCTCAGACACTGTGTATGCTGTTGCTTTGAAACTTCACACACTTATTCAGGGTCATTAGGTGACCTTGTTTGTCAAGTCCCATAACTCTGAAATGGATTTTGACTGAATTGTGCCCCTTTTTGGACTTAGAATTTTAGTCAAACCTTTGCGTGCAAGGCCTTTTCTCAGACACTGTGTATGCTGTTGCTTTGAAACTGCACACACTTAGTCAGGGTCATTAGATGACCTTGTATGTCAAGTCCCATAACTCTGGAATGGATTTTGACGGAATTGTGTCCCTCTTTGGACTTAGAATTTTTGTCAAACCTTTGCGTGCAAGGCCTTTTCTCAGACACTGTGTATGCTGTTGCTTTGAAACTTCACACACTTATTCAGGGTCATTAGGTGACCTTGTATGTCAAGTCCCATAACTCTGGAATGGATTTTTACTGAATTGTGTCCCTTTTTGGACTTAGAATTTTTGTCAAACCTTTGTGTGCAAGGCCTTTTCTCAGACACTGTGTATGCTGTTGCTTTGAAACTTCACACACTTATTCAGGGTCATTAGGTGACCTTGTATGTAAAGTCCCATAACTCTGGAATGGATTTTGACTGAATTGTGCCCCTTTTTGGACTTAGAATTTTAGTCAAACCTTTGCATGCAAGGCCTTTTCTCAGACACTGTGTATGCTGTGGCTTTGACACTTCACACACTGATTCAGGGTCATTAGATGACCTTGTATGTCAAGTCCCATAACTCTGGAATTGGTTTTGGATGAATTGTGCCCCTTTTTGGACTTAGAAATTTGGTCAAACCTTTGCATGCAGGGCCTTTTCTCAGACACTGTGTATGCTGTTGCTTTGAAACTTCACACACTTATTCAGGGTCATTATATGACCCTGTATGTCAAGTCCCATAACTCTGGAATGGATTTTGACTGAATTGTGCCCCTTTTCGGACATTTAACATTTGCATGCAAGTATTGAAAAGGTGTATTATCTTGCAATAGGTGATACTGTGTGACTTTACCTAATGCTATAACTGTTCTGAAGTAGGCCCTGATAGACGATGGCCCTGATAGGCGAGCTATATTGTCTTCCGACAACTCTTGTTGGACTTATAATTTTAGTCAAATCTTTGCGTGCAAGGCCTTTTCTCAGACACTGTGTATGCTGTTGCTTTGAAACTTCAGACACTGATTCAGGGTCATTAGATGACCTAGTATGTCAAGTCCCATAACTCTGGAATGGGTTTTGGATGAATTGTGCCCCTTTTTGGACTTAGAAATTTGGTCAAACCTTTGCGTGCAAGGCCTTTTCTCAGACACTGTATGCTGTTGCTTTGAAACTTCACACACTTATTCAGGGTCATTAGATGACCTTGTATGTCAAATCCCATAACTCTGGAATGGATTTTGATTGAATTGTGCCCCTTTTTGGACTTAGAATTTTGGTCAAACCTTTGCGTGCAAGGCCTTTTCTCAGACACTGTGTAAGCTGTTGCTTTGAAACTTCACACACTTATTCAGGGTCATTATATGACCCTGTATGTCAAGTCCCATAACTCTGGAATGGATTTTGACTGAATTGTGCCCCTTTTTGGACATTTAACATTTGCATGCAAGTATTGAAAAGGTGTATTATCTTGCAATAGGTGATACTGTTTGACTTTACCTAATGCTATAACTGTTCTGAAAAAGGCCCTGATAGACGATGACCCTGATAGGCGAGCTATATTGTCCTCCGACAACTCTTGTTTACATGGTGTTTTATACTGTCGTTTGTCGCTACTTGTGGCACTCGGGATTGTGGGATTTGCATTATGACGGACTCATTGGTGTCAGGATAAATGGATCAGTAGTACCTGATATAAATAAAATAATTTTGAAAGAAGCTCTAAACACCATAATGTTTGTCAATATTTGCTATTTTTTCTGTGATGTTTTTACTCTTTCCCTCATACGACAATTCTGCAGCAGATGACTTTGAACATATTTTTTTCAAAAATGGAAAATCTCTATAATTGAATGGATAACCTATGACTAAAAGTGGAAAACATTTTGTCCAAAGGAGAAATTGCTTGTTTTGAGCAATATCTTCTTTTGTCACTATGTTTTCAAAAAGCTGTCTGCTGCAGAGGCGTCAGAAAGCATCTATATGAGGGAAAGCGTTAAGTGTAGAAATCTAATAAGGCATGTCTAGTGGGTTAAACTCTTTTCTTTATACAGACGACATTGAAAGACTGCAGAGCAGACCAATTTTTCATTTCCAACAATGTTTCTAACTCTTTAGGAAATAGACAGTCTCTAGATTCAGCAAGTCTATCTTCAGGTGTTTAAAAGCAGATAACTCTGAAAATTGATATAATAAAAGTAAAGTCACACATGTATTCTAATAATTATTAACATTTTGTAATGCTATGTAGAACTTTGGTAACTGTGTCTTCACCAGAAAGAGGGTAAACTGCTCTATCTTTAAAATACTTCTTCTCTAATCCGGTTGTCTGATTCAAAGATACTAGAAATGCTCCTTTGGTGACCCTCTACAAAAATTGAACAAACCATATTGAATGGTTGAAAAAAATGGCAGCCAGGTGGCATCAGAAAAGGGGAAAAATGAACTTTTAGCTTTAAATGACATCTTCTCCTAAACCAATGGATCACTTTCAACCAAACTTCAAAGGAAGGTCTCTTTGGTGGTCTTCTTTTAAAATTGTACAAAGATTTAAATTCCATGTAGAACTTTGGTTGCTGCGGCACCGGAATGAGGGGAAACTCCACAATCTTTAAAATTCTCCTCTTCTGAATCTGCTTGACCAGGAATGGTTCAATGAAGTAATGGCTTTTGATCTTGGCTGGTTGCACAGTCCCCAAGACATGTCCTGTTATTGTTTCAATATCATGTTACATACTTTCATGAATGGTTCAATGAGGATATGGATATTTGATCTTGGTAGTTGGAACAGTCCCCCAAGACATGGCCTGTTATTGTTTCAATATCATGTTACAGACTTTCATGAATGGTTCAATGAGGATATCAATCTTTGATCTTGGTAGTTGGAACAGTCCCCAAGACATGGCCTGTTATTGTTTCAATATCATGTTACATACTTTCATGAATGGTTCAATGAGGATATGGATCTTTGATCTTGGTTGGAACAGTCCCCAAGAGATGGCCTACATTGTTTTCATATGTGCTTTCGTACTTTCAGGAATGGTTCAATGAGGTCAATGTCCTCCTCAAAGACCTGACGGGATCAGATGGAAAATTAAGGAGTCGACAGCCGGAACCGGCTTCCGAAGCATATGCATCCTACTGGAAGATACGTGCGGTTTATGGGAAGATTGATAAATATGATAACCTTACCAGACACAACTCTGTGACACGTTGGCTTGGGAAAACTAAGGTGCTGGAATCCTTTCAGGTATGAGCTATTTTCAAAAATACTTATTTCTTATATAGAGATATTTCATGTTTTTGCTTAGATATTTTCAAAGTCAGATTTGTTGTATGTGTGAAAGGGTCAAGGAGTTTAGGAATTATTGTTTTAGTTGATTTTGTATTCTTTATAGCCTGAAGATTTCAAGAAACAGGTGGAGAAGTACATAGAGACGCAAGATTCTGGAGCAGGGGACCAGTTCTGGCCGATTGTGAAGTGCGTTAAACTCCGGATACCAAACTGTGATGTATGTAGTAGCGGAGCTGCTTTGGTTGACCTTCCAGGAGTCCGAGATTCAAATGCTGCCAGGGATAAAATAGCGAAGGAGGTCCGTTATTTTTTTTACTCTACATGCTTTAGTTTAGTCTAATTCAAATGCAACTAAAAATTCTTCCACGGCAACTGGCTACCTTCCATCATAATCTGTTAAGCCCTGGTTTTTGTTAGTCATCAGAGAGCGTGACTCCCCGAGCCAAGCTTCAACATCGACATCTTTATTACCAACTGAGCTATTATGGGTGGACCAGTTTTGGGCATGATTCTACTTTCATTTAAAGGGAGTTTCCAATTTTTAGCTCCACTAGCTGAAAGCCAGTCAAGCTTATGTCATGGTGAATTGTCCGTTGTGCGTGCCTGCGTCAACTTTTTAGCTCACCTATGCACGAAGTGCAAGGTGAGCTTTTGTGATCACTCACCGTCCGGCGGCGTCGTCGGTCCGTCTCGTCTGTTAACAATTTCCTACAAATGACTACTAAACTAATGGACGGATTTCAAAATAACTTCACAGTAAGGTCCTTAGGTGGTCCCCTTTCAAAGTTGTTCAAATTAATTTAATTAATAGAACTTTGGTTGCTGCGGCATCAGAAAAGGGGAAAATTGCGAAATCTTAAAAAATCTTCTTGTCCAAAAGTACTGGCCCGATTTGAAAATTATTTTGCACAAATGTTCCTTGGGGCACCCTCTACCAAGATTGTTAAAATATTTCCGATCCGTTGAAAAACATGGCCGCCACGGGGGCGGAGCTTATTTTCCTTATATGTGCATTGTTAAAATTTTAAAAATCTTCTTGTCCAAAGGTACTGGCCCGATTTGAAAATTATTTTGCACAAATGTTCTTTGGGGCACCCTTTACCAAGATTGTTCAAATATTTCCGATCCGTTGAAAAACATGGCCGCCATGGGGCGGAGCTTGTTTTCCTTATATGTGCATTGTTAAAACTTTAAAAATCTTCTTTTCTAAAAGTACTGGCCCGATTTGAAAATTATTTTTCACAAATGTTCTTTGGGGCACCCTCTACCAAGATTGTTAAAATATGTCTGATCCGTTGAAAAACATGGCCGCCAGGGGGCGAAGCTTGTTTTCCTTATATGTGCATTGTTAAAACTTTAAAAATCTTCTTGTCCAAAAGTACTAGCCCGATTTGAAAATTATTTTGCACAAATGTTCCTTGGGGCATCTTCTACAAAGATTGTTGAAATATTTCCGATCCGCTGAAAAAACATGGCCGCCAGGGGGCGGAGCTTGTTTTCCTTATATGTGCATTGTTAAAACTTTAAAAATCTTCTTGTTCAAAAGTACTGGCACGATTTAAAGATACTTTGGTACAAATGTTCCTTGGGTAACCCTCTTGTAAGAACTAAGATTGTTCTAATAATTCTGATCTGTTGAAAACATGGCCACCAGGGGGCGGAGCTTGCTTTCCTATTATAGGGTAAACACTTTGAAAACTATTGAAGTTCTATTCAATCAGGTGAGCGATATAGGGCCATCATGGCCCTCTTGTTTCTTCAAACAACTTCTCCTCCCTAACCACTTTTCCAATTAGGATGAAACTTCATAGGAAGCATCCTCTCAATGTCCTCTCCTAAATTCCTTCACATTTTTTGGATCCATGCAAAATTCTGGTTTCCATGGCAACTGAAAAAAAAAATAGAGAAAAATTAAAAAATCTTTTCCTCCTAGTGTCAGGCCGATTTTCAAATAATTTTGTAGAAATGTTTCTTGGGTGACCCTCTATCAGATTCCTTCAAGCCATGTTGATTGGTCGAAAAACATGGCTGCCAGAGGGCTGGGCTATTTTGCCTTATATGGCCAAAGTGAAAATTTAAAAAATCTTCTCGTCCAAAAGTATTTGGCTGATTTTCAAATAATTCTGTAGAAATATTCCTTGGATGACCCTCTATCAGATTCCTTCAAGCCATGTTGATTGGTCGAAAAACATGGCCGCCAGGGGGGCGGGGCTATTTTGCCTTATATGGCTATAGTGAAAACTTAAAAAATCTTCTCCTCCGAAAGTGTCAGGCCGATTTTCAAATAATTTTGTAGAAATGTTCCTTAGGTGACCCTCTATCAGATTCCTTCAAGCCATGTTGATTGGTCGAAAAACATGGCCGCCAGGGAGCAGACTATTTTGCATTATATGGCTATAGTGAAAACTTAAAAAATCTTCTCCTCTGAAAGTGTGAGGCCGATTTTCAAATAATTTTGTAGAAATGTTTCTTGGGTGACCCTCTATCAGATTCCTTCAAGCCATGTTGATTGGTCGAAAAACATGGCCGTCAGGGGACGGGCTATTTTGCCTTATATGACTATAGTGAAAACATAAAAAATCTTCTCGTCCGAAAGTGTGTGGCCGATTTTCAAATAATTTTGTAGAAATGTTCCTTGGGTGACCCTCTATCAGATTCCTTCAAGCCATGTTGATTGGTCGAAAAACGTGGCCGCCACAGGGGCTATTTTACCTTGTATGGCTTAAGTGAAAACTTGAAAAAACTTCTCCTCCAAAAGTATTTGGCCGATTTTCAAATAAGTTTGTAGAAATATTCCTAGGTTGACCCTCTATCAGATTCCTACAAGCCATGTTGATTGGTCGAAAACTATGGCCACCAGGGGGCGGGGCTTATATGGCTTAGTGAAAAAAAAAAAATAGGTGAGCGATCCAGGGCCATCATGGCCCTCTTGTTTAGAAATGTTCCTTAGGTGACCCTCTATTAAATTCCTTCAAGCCATATTGAGTTGTCTAAAAACCTGTCCGCCAGGAGGTGGGGCTATTTTGCCTTATATGGCTATAATGAAATCTTCTCCTCCGAAAGCGTTTGGCCAATTTTCAAATAATTTTGTAGAAATGTTCCTATGGTGACCCTCTATAAGATTCCTTCAAGCCATGTTGATTGGTCAAAAAATATGGCCACCAGGGGGCGGGGCTGTTTGGAGATTTTTGCCTAAGGCGATTGGCAGTGGAGCGATACTTGGATTCTTGGGCCTCTTGTTTCTTGTATGTTTTCAAAGTTGTCTGCTGCAGATTTGTTGTTTGTGGGTAATCGTTAAACTCATTTTGCCTACATTTCAGTACATGCAAAACTGTACAGCTATATGAGGAGATTATATATTAGGCATTAAATGACGGGTAAGTATTTTGTAATTAAACTTATGTTTTTCTCAGTTAAACTTCATTTTGCCTATTATTTCAGTACAAGCAAAACTGTACAGCTATATGGGTAGTATCAAGCATTCACAGAGCCATAGATGACAAGACAGCTAAAGAACTTCTTGGGGAGAACTTTAGACGCCAGCTCCTGATGGACGGGCAGTATGGTAGTGTGACATTTATCTGCACAAAAACCGACATCATTGAGCCGTCCGAGGTGATAAGGTACATTGATTTTATTACACATGACTAGGTGAGGAGGAGCGGTAGACAGGCCTGTAACCAACAATATCTTTCATCCGTGTCAGCTAAAACCTATGTTGTGGGCAATCAAATCAATCGCCTCAGTAAGACGATTCTTTTGAGCACCCATTATAATAAGGATTTAACCCTTTCTCAGCGGAGCCTGGTAGGTCAGTCGGTGGAGATGCGGGCTGCCAATCCAGGGGTTGTGAGTTCGAACCCCAGCTCGGCCAACATTTTTTCCGATGTTCGACAAAAGTCACTGTGCAAGCATCATTCGTCTTTCACAAATGGGCTAAAAGTCTATGTGGAAAAGCAGCCAGTTGCTTGGAAAGTATGTTGTGTGGAGTACTGGTGTGAGAAAACCAGGAAACACATGAGTAGGAGTAGGTGAACTGGCCGCCGTGATATGAAAAATTGTTAAACACGGCGTTAAACTCCAATCAATCAATCAATAACCCTTTCTCAGATACAGACGCATTTTGACGCATCTGCAGCAGACGAGTTTGGAAGACATCGTTGCTGAAGTAGAACTGAGCTTTATCTCTGTATGCCAGTGTTTTCAAATATATTGAATAATTGTACTGAGTCTATACAGTCCATTTACATGTACATGCAGTACACTACAAGATATAACTTCTGACAACAAATTAGAATTTTAGTTCCATAGGGGTTATTACAATATTCTCATTTGTGATCTCTTTATTGAGATGCAATATGCTCCCAAATCGCGAGATGTGGCTCGAATGTATTAATTTGTATAACAATGAAAAACACACTTTGACAAAATATTTTGGTACTATGACTTCTTCAGGATTTCCATATGATCTCTACAGACTATATTGTGTCCATTTCAACAAAGACATGTTTGAGGTCATGGGTTTTTCCCCGGCCGGGTCATACCAAAGACTTTAAAAATGATAGTAATGGCTGCCCTCCTTGGCACTCAGGGTTGCTGGGTAAGCATTACTACTGCCTGGCTGGCGTCAGGATAAAGCGATATAACTGAAAGGTTGTTGAAAGCGCGTAAAATACCAAACAATCAATCAACAAGGAACATCAACGATTATCCTGAAGAAGGCCTTGTGCCGCAATATTGAGCTCAAGGTGATATATTGTGATTGCCCGTTGTCCAGTGTGCAGCTGTCAACATCTACTCCAGTATAACCAGTTGGTCAGTTTGGATGAAACTTAACAGCAACCATCCTCTTAATGTCCTCACCAATATTCTTTCAAATTTTGGATCCATGTTTTATTCTGGTTTCCATGGCATCCAAGGTTTAAAAAAAAAATGAAATTCTTCTCCTCCAAAACTAGTTGGCCTTATATGACTATAGTGAAAACTTCAAAAATAATCAAAATTATTTTACAGAAATATTCCTTGGGTGACTGACTACTTGATTCTATCAAGACATGTTGCTTGGCTTATATGGCTTAAATGAAAATATTTCAAATAATTTTGTAGAAATGTTCCTTGGGTGACCCTCTATCAGATTCCTCCAAGCCATACCAATTGGTCGAATAAGGCCTTTAGGGGACTGGGCTGTTTCGCCTTATATGGTTAAATTGCAAGCTTTTAAAATCTTCCCTTTCGAAAGTATGAGGCTGATTTTAAATTACTTTAGTAAAAAGGAGACCTTCTTTGAGATTCCTTTGAGTCATGTTGATTGCAAACTAGTTGGCAGATTTTCAAATAATTTTGTAGAAATGTTCCTTGGGTGAACCTGACCCTCTATCAGATTAACTGGTACATAAACATTTCTTTGGTGACCTTCTCTCGGTTTCCTCAAAACATATCAATTTGACAAAAGACGGGTTATTTGACCTTGTGGCAGTGGAGCTATACTGGTCCTCAACAGCCTCATGTTTTAACCCTTTCCCTCATACGACAATTCTGCAGCAGACGACTTTGAAAATATTATGTCAAAAAATAGAGAATCTCTATAATTGAATGGATAACCTATGACTAAAAGTGGAAAACATTGTGGCAAAAGGAGAAATTGCGCGTTTTGAGCAATTTCTTCTTTTGTCACTGTTTTCAAAAAGCCGTCTGCTGCAGAGGCTTTAGAAAGCGTCTATATGAGGGAAAGGGTTAACCTTCCTGACTGCAAGATGAGTTATTGTGGTTGGCATGACAAATAACATAACTCGGGTGAGCAATCCAGGGAAATCATGGGTTGCCCTCTTGTTTAATACATGTCAAAGTGCTAAAGGAGATCACCCCTGTTTTTATAACGTTGCCTTACATGGATGAGCTGTCCAGGGCCATCATTGCCATCTTGTTGTTATATTTATTTAATTTCCTATGGAATAGGACTTTCAAATGTATAATTTTGTAGAAAACTAAAATTAAAAGACACAACAAAAGGGTACACAGATGCTCTGAGTAAAGCGGACGCCGATAAGAAGTTAAAGGAGTTACGGGTGACAAGATGTAACGAAGAAAGTGGCATTTTGAGACGGAAACTGGATGAATATGAAACTGATGCCAAAGACATGAAAGATAATCTTAATGAACTTGGATCTATCCTGGACCCTGCAGAAGTAGAAATGGAAGACGTAAGCATACTGTCAAACTTTTCCTAGGCAGCCATCCAGAGGAAAGTCAAAATGTGACTGATAACCCTTTCCCACATACAATAAAACTGCAGCAGACGACTTTGAAAACATCATGTCAAAAATATAGTAAATCTCTACAAATGAAGAGGGGTTTATTGCTTTGCACATGACTGTATGTCAGTCGGGCCGTCGGTAGACCAAAGCTTGTCAGAGTGATAACTCAACAGTGCCTGGACCTATGACCTCTAGATGACCCCTATTGATTTTGAGGTCATCTGGTCAAGGTCACTGACCTTGGTGACCTTGACCTTGAACGCGAAATCTTGTCTGAGTGATAACTCTACATTGCCTGCACCCATGGCCCTCAAACTTAACATGGAGGCTCGGGGTGACCAGTAGATTTTTATAACTCAAATTGCTCATTCAAATTTATGTCATATGTACTTATTCCCTGCTGCCAGGAGGATACATGTTTATCTGCAAATATCAGTCATCATCTCAATGTGATTAAGAACTGTACCTACCATCCTCAAACTTTGAATGCACATTGGTCATAATCTTAAAACTGATTAATAGACATCCAATGTGAAATAATGACAAATCAGCTTGTATTTCGGTCCATGCATATTTTATTCTATTGTCCAAATATTCCTGACAACATGGCGCTCAGGGGGGCATAATGTTTGACAAACATCTCTTGTTATTGAATGGAGTTGAAATCCCGGTGGCAAATGGAGAATTTGCTCATTATAAGAAATTTCTCCTTTTGCCACAATGAATTCAAGAGTCGTCTGCTGCTGAGGCGTCAGAAAGCGTTAAAGGTTTTAAGCTCAACTGACCACAAAGTTGTCAAGGTGATTCATTGTGATTACCCTTTTCTGGCATCCGTTGTCCGTCCGTCCGTCCACAACTTTTCCTTGGTAACCAGTGGGTCAATTGGGATGAAACTTCACAGGAATCATCCTCTAAATGTTCTCACCAAAAATATCTTCATATATTTTCAATCCTTGCAAAATTCTAGTTTCCATGGCAACCAAAATAAAACAAACACTAAATTTCTTCTCCTTCCAAACTTGTTGGCAGATTTTCAAAGTATTTGTAGAAATCTTCTCTTCTGGAAGTATCATGCTGATTACCTTGAATAATTTTGTAGAAGTGTTAATTGGGTGACCCTCTATCAGATTTCTTCAAGCCTGTTGAGTGGTAAAAAAACATGGCCAATTTTGACTTATATTAAAACTTTATAAATTTTCTTCTCCTAATTTATCTGGCCGATTTCCAATTAATTTTGTAGAAATATTCCTTTGGTGACCCTCTACCTGATATCTTCAAGCCATGTTCATTCGTCAAAAAACATGGTCAACATGGTAGGGGCTGATTTGCCACATATGGTTATAGTGAAAAACGAAAAAAATCTAAACCACCAAAAGAGTCGGATCGATTTTAAAATAATTTTGAAGACATGTTCCTTCTACTCAATTCCAATAAGCAATGATGATTGGTCAAAAGAAATGGCCACCAGGGGCCGGGACTTTTTTACCCTCATGTCCAGAGTGTAAAATTATCTCTTTAGGGCTGTTCCAAAAAAATGTCTAGGGGGGAGGAACAACAAGCTATTTTTATTTGGTGGGTTTGGGGGGTATTTTTTGGTGTTTGTTCCCCCCCTCTCAATGACCTCACCAGAATTCCTTCAAATTGTTGTGATCAATGCAAAATTCTGGTTTATATGGCAATGAAACGAAAAAAACTTTAAAATTCTTCTTCTCCCAAAATGGTTGGCAGATTTTCAAATAATTTTGTAGAAATGTTCCTTGGATGAACCTCTATTAGATTCCTTCAAGCCATTTTGATTGGTCGAAAAACATGGTCGCCAGGGGGCGGGGCTTTTTTGCCTTATATGGCTATAGTGAAAACTTAAAAAATCTTCTCCTCCGAAAGTGTCTGGTTGATTTTCAAATAATTTTGTAGAAATGTTCCTAGTGTGACCTTCTATTAGATTCCTTCAAGCCATGTTGATTGGTCTTAAAATATGGCTGCCAAGCCGTTAGCCGTATATTGGCTTTAGTGAAAACGTCTTTTCCTCCCAAACTATTTGGCCGATTTTCAAATAATTTTGCAGAAATGTTCCTTGGGTGACACTCAAATTCCTTCAAGCCATGGTGATTGGTAAAAAAACATGGCCACCAGGGGGCGGGGATGTTTGGAGATTGAATTTTTGCCTAATGGCAGTGGAGCGATACTGGCCCTCTTGGGCCTCTTGTATTAGCTTACCTAACCACAAAATGAGTTATTGTGGTTGACTGTGTAGTTGGCATGACAATTCACATTGCATAAGTCAGGTGAGCGATCCAGGGCCATCATGGCCCTCTTGTTTTAAACTTGTTAAGATATCATTGTCCTTAGGGGTTGTGATGAATTCCGTTTATGTATTGCCAATTCACTCTTTGTGGACATGTGGTTAAACTGTTCAAAATAATTTAACCCTTTCCTTCATATAGACGCTTTCTGACTCCTCTGCAGCAGAAGAATTTTGAAAACATTGTGACAAAAGGAAAAAATGCTCAAAATTTCTACTTTTGCAACAATGTTTTCAACTTTTTTCAGTAAATATAACTTCATTTATAGAGATTTTTCCATATTTTAACCTAGAAGTTTTCAAAATTGTCTACTAAAGATTTGTTGTATGTGGGACAGGGTTAATGCCTGGTAAATGTTGATCTTGTCTTAACCCTTTCCCTCAGACGACTTTGAACATATTTTGTCAAAAAATAGAAAATATCTTTAATTGAATGGATAACCTATAACTAAAAGTGGAAAACATTGTGTCAAAAGGAGAAATTGCTCGTTTTGAGCAATTTCTTCTTTTGTCACTATGTTTTCAAAAAAGCCGTCTGCTGCAGAGGCGTGAGAAAGCGTCTATATGAGGGAAAGGTTTAAAGAGCACATTCTAAGGTGAGCAATCAAGGGCCTCATTACTCTCTTTTGTGCTTCTTTTAGTCTCAAGGATTTGTTGCCTTGAAGGAATGCCAGGAAGATCTGAAATTGAAAGAGGAAGAAATTGAGCAGACGAAAATCAAATTGCTTGATCTTGATGTGGAGCAACAAGAAGCATCGAAAAAGGTTTGTTATCCCCTTGACGTCTTATAGACATCTTTTGATCCTTTCCCACATGCAGATGTTTTTTGACACATCTGCAGTTTTGGATTGTGGCAAAAGGAGAAATTGCTCACAGTTCAAGCAAATTCTCCTATTGCCATTATGTATTCAAATCTTTTCAATAGTTGAGCCGTCCCACGAGAAAACCAACATTATGGCATCTGCGTAATATATCGACTCAGATCAGCCTGCACAATCAGCGCAGACTGATCCAGGCCGACACATTCCGTCTTAGGGTGATAGAGGTATAGAGTGATGATTCCTGAAACAGAAAATCCACAGGAGAAGAAAAGTGTCTATCCAGGTAAGCCTGCATGGCATGCGATACTTTACGCAGAGTCGACAATGTTGGTTTTCTTGCGGGACGGCTCAGTTGTGCTTTCATTGGTGGAGATTTCTATATTTTGACGTAAATATTTTCAATGTCTTCTGCTGCAGATTTGTTGCATAAGAGAAAAGGGAAACACCTTCACAGCAGGTGACTAATTGAAAAGAGTTGAACAAATTGTGGCAAAAGGAGAAATTACTCATTATACGAATTTCCTCATTTTGCCGCAATGTTTTCTTAAGTCGTCTTCTACAGAGATGTCAGAATTCGTCTACATGTGGGAATAGGTTTATAAACAACGTGATAAAAGGAGAAAATGCCCAATATAAGAGCAATTTCTGCTTTCCAAGGATGTTTTCATTTCGTTATAAAAAATTAACCATTTCCCTCATACGGCAATTCTGCAGCAGACGACTTTAAACATATTTTAACAAAACATGGAAAATCTCTATAATTGAATGGATAACCTATGACAAAAAGTGGAAAACATTGTGGCAAAAGGAGAAATTGCACGTTTTGTGCAATTTCTTCTTTTGACACTATGTTTTCAAAAAGCTGTCTGCTGCAGAGGCGTCAGAAAGCGTCTATATGAGGGAAAGGGTTAATCATTCAATTTTCCAAATTTATGATCTTTTTCTTCAAGCATTTAAAAAAACAGGTGACTCTTAACCCTTTCCCACATACAACAAATCTGCAGCAGACGACTTTAAAAACATAGTGACAAAAACCTTAGCAATTTCACCTTTGGACACAATGTTTTCAAAAGTCCTCTGCTGCTATCGAGTAAAAATGCGTCTGCCGGTGCGAAAGGGTTAACTGTTTACTGTGAGAAAATGTTAGGAATCACCAAAATAAAAACATCCAAAAATAAAAAAGGCCCCATATTTTCATACCTAACATTCTAAGTGTCAAATCGTGAAAATAGAATCTTGTGTGTTTCAAACAGTTTGTTGACATGTTTTGTATCGTGATTAACAGTTGTTTCTATAAAGAATTGTACAATTTTGGACGGGAAAATTACATCTATACAGATCTGCGGCATGGTACATAGGTAAAAAGGTTCATGTGTGAAAGTCAAAATTAACATCTATAGACATTTGCAAACATCATTGCAAGATTTTCCACTTTGCCAGTTTTACCACTTATACAGTACTCTATATGTCACTTTTGTTGCATTTGTCAGAGGACTAGATAAGGGGAAGTAAACTGGTCTTTTCCCCACAATATTTCTCTTATTACTTAACCAAACTCTTTGTTGTGGGTACTCAAAAGAATCATCTCACTGAGACGATTCTTTTGAGTACCCACAAGATAGGGTTTGAGTGTCAAATAAGGAATTTAGAACATGAAGCTGCCTCTTATCTTTGGCACTGATTTTGTATTACAGGTTCTTGAACTTCATAACAATGTTGTTAAATATCGGAAGAAAATTTCTGAGAAATGTGCAACAGCAAGAAACGAATACTCGGTTAAAAGAATCCAGAGTGACTACAAGGCAGGGCTGAAGGTAGGTTTGATTTTCACTTAACCACATACAACAAATCTGCAGCAGACGACTTTGAAAACAAATTTTACAAAAACCTGAAAAATCTCCATAAAAGATTTTGTTTTTGTTTGTTTGTTTGGAGTTTAACGCCGCTTTCAACAGCTTTGGTCATATCACGGCGGTCAGTGCACCTACCCATGTTTTCCTGGCTTTCCCACACCAGTACTTACACAACATTCTTTTGAAGTCACTGACTACTTTCTCACATAGATCAGAGGTGAGAGGCAATGGAAAAAATCGCCCGAAAGAATGTCGCCGCAACCGGGTATCGAACCTGTGACCTCCAGATCACGAGTCAGATACGCTACCAATTGAGCTACCCGGCCGGGCCGTCCATAAAAGATAGCTTAATTGTTAAATAAAGTTGAAAACATTTGTGGCCAAAGGAGAAATTGCTCATCATGAGCAATTTAACCTTTGGCCACAATGTTGTCATGTTGTCGTATGCTGCTATTGCGTCAAAATGCGTCTGCAGGTGGGAAAGGGTTAATCCTTTCTTACAAGCAGATGCATTCTAATTGTCACCTCTGCAGCAGACGACTTTTGAAAACACTGTGGTAAAAATCGAAAATACTCATAATGAGCAATATTTCCTTGCCACAAGGTTATCTGATAATCATGCTTTCAGTTGTAAAGAGTTTCCATATTTTTAACTAGTTGATTTCAAAGTCGCCGGCCACAAATTTGTTGTGGGAAAGCGTTAAGTTAATTGCCAATTAAGTGCAAGCATGGTATTCCTCAATCCGCAGTCCGTTCAGGCTAAAAATCCACAGTAGACGAAAAGTGTCTGTCCGGGTTAACCTTCGCGGCATGCTCAGGCTGATCAGGGTCGATACTTTAAGCAGAGTCAACAATGTTGGTTTTCTCGCGGGACAGCTCAAATGATTGTCCTAAAGGGCTAGTAGTGCCATTTACCTGGAAAAGGGTTAATCAACACTCTTACTTACTGATTTATTGGCAGACGACACATGTGCTCCTCTGCACTCTCTTGTGTTTTTCATTGTTCTAGGAAATGAAGAGGCGAGCAGGGCTATTCCTTTCCCTCATATAGACGCTTTCTGATGCCTCTGCAGTAGACGGCTTTTTGAAAACAAAGTGACAAAAGAAGAAATTGCTCAAAACGAGCAATTTCTCCTTTTGCCACAATGTTTTCCACTTTTAGTCATAGGTTATCCATTCAGTTATAGAGAATTTCTATTTTTTGACAAAATATATTTAAAGTCATCTGCTGCAGAATTGTCGTATGAGGGAAAGGGTTAATCAACACTGACTTATTGGCAGACGACACATGTGCTCCTCTGAACTCTCTTCGTGTTTTTCATTGTTCTAGGAAATGAAGAGGCGAGCAGGGCTATTCCTTTCCCTCATATAGACGCTTTCTGATGCCTCTGCAGTAGACGGCTTTTTGAAAACAAAGTGACAAAAGAAGAAATTGCTCAAAACGAGCAATTTCTCCTTTTGCCACAATGTTTTCCACTTTTAGTCATAGGTTATCCATTCAGTTATAGAGAATTTCTATTTTTTGACAAAATATATTCAAAGTCTTCTGCTGCAGAATTGTCGTATGAGGGAAAGGGTTAATCAACACTGACTTATTGGCAGACGACACATGTGCTCCTCTGCACTCTCTTGTGTTTTTCATTGTTCTAGGAAATGAAGAGGCGAGCAGGGCTATTGGATGATGATTATGAAGAGACGGAGGATTGTGATGATGATGACAACCTAGGGAGTACAGCGGATAACCTGCGGGTGTTTTGTTGTAGTGCAACAGAGTACCAGAAAATACAGAATCGACTGGATGGTTCCCCTCAGGTACATTCTGTTGTTTACTTGTATATGATCTGCTATAGTAGACTCTTCCAAATTCAAAGCATTTAACCCTTTCCCTCATACGACAATTCTGCAGCAGACGACTTTGAACATATTTTGTCAAAAAATAGAAAATCTCTATAATTGAATGGATAACCTATGACAAAAAGTGGAAAACATGGTGGCAAAAGGAGAAATTGCACGTTTTGTGCAATTTCTTCTTTTGTCACTGTTTTCAAAAAGCCGTCTGCTGCAGAGGCGTCAGAAAGCGTCTATATGAGGGAAAGGGTTAAAATAACAGTTTTCCTCATGTGGAGGAATAGAGCCAACCTTCTGTATTGAAAATATCTGAGTGAAAAAATGTAATGCTGCAAAAATTATTATCCTATACTGAATTGAAAACATTAAAAACTCATTTAAGCACCCTTTGCCACATACAGAAAATCTTGCTTCAGACAACTATAAAAACATCTAGGTTAGACCAGGGACGTAGATAAGATGGTTAGACATGGAAAATATCTATAAATGAAAGTGCAATTGTTGATTTCAGTTTAATAGGTCGTATGATTTGAAGCTGAGAATTGAAATTCAAGTGTATTATCATATTTAACCTTATTCCTGCCTAAGTCTTATTGTTAACGACTGACTGAATTTGTTTTTTCAGTGTGTCATAACAGACACAGATTAGTAATTTCTCTGCGTCAATGTCAATGTTATTGCGTCAAAAACACAGGAAACCCGCTCTGGAAAAAAACACTGCTTATTCTTACTTTAAATTTGTCATTTTCTCAACATTTCAAATTCAACCACTTTCACTTCATCACAGATGCATGCACGCAGCCTGTAAATTCACAGCCACACAAATTCAATGCAGTGAGCTAGAGACACAGGCATTTCAAGTCTAAAAAAAGTTCTTTCTTACAGACTATTTGGGTGTTGATCATCTAAGTCAGACAGGACCAGTAAACTGGTCTTTTCCCACCTTTATCTCTCTTATAACTCAACCATTCCCTATGTTGTTGGTACTCAAAAGAATCGTCTCACTGACACTTTCTTTTGCATACCCACACCAAAGGGTTTGTGTGTCTGTTTTTCAAAGAAAAAAGTTGGGCTATTGTGATACCCTTGGCTTCGTCACAACTTTAACCTTACCTCATAACTCAAAAAAGTTCAACATTTTGAAACTTGGTACACCTGTTCCTAGGAACAATATGCATGTCACATAACTCTGGCTTTAATAATTATTATACCCCCAGATACGTAGTATATGGGGGCTATATAGGAGTCACTCTTGCCGGTCGGTCGGTCCGTTGGTCTGTGGACATTTCTTGTGAACACTATTTCTCAGCAACCCTTGGTCAGAATTCAATATTACTTCACAAGAATGATTGATACCAAGCCTAGTTGTGCATATTGTCGGCGTGTTGCACTGGAATTATTTTTAAATGAGTTATGGCCCCTTGAATTTCTCACATATATGTTCATATTGTCAGGCACCAGCGGGGGGTATTCATCACCTTCAGTGATATTTCTAGTTCAGTAATGCCCCTTTTTCGACTTAGTAAAAAGCAGACGTATGTTGGCGTTGGCTCCGCGGCACTCTTGTTGACTGCGTTATAAGCACCTTATCTAGATCTCTGGTCGGGGATGTATACGGTAATTTAGTTCCCCTGGATCTATTTTTGCAGGTGTTTACAAGTGTTGAGGACACACAGATACCAGCCTTAAGGAGGTATGTCCACTTGGTGACAAGTGTAAGGAGAAAACAACATCTGGAGAGATTGATGCGCAGTTTGGAAAGATTCGTGTTTGGCATTAAAAGTTACATCACAGAATCGAATCATAAGGTAAGTAGTACAGAGGCCTACATAATGACGATTGAACTGGTCTCTTTTTCCACAATATATCTTTTATCCATTTCCCACATACAACAATTCTACAGAGGAAGACATTCAAAGTATCTTAGCAAACACATCGAAGATCTCTATAAATGAAAGTATTATATATAAATTAAAGTTGAAAACATTGAGAAATTCTCATTATGAGCATTTTCTTTTTTTGTCACAACTTTTGAAAATGCTGTGAACATGTCAAAATGTGTCCTTCAAAGGGAATAGCAGAGAAATGTCTGTCTTTGCCACAATGTTTTCAAATGTCTGCCTCTGCAGGTTAATGCCTCACTGAGACAATTCTTTTGTGTACCACAAGATAGGGTTTGAAGATCAACTAAAGATTAAAGAACATGAAATATGCCCCACTTATCTATGGCTCCAATAGTAAACTGGTTATTTTATGTAAAATGTGTTTTATGTCACTTCAACATTTATGAATTGATTAATTTGGTTTTACACTCTTTTTAACAATATTTCACTTATATAATGGTAACAATTCACGTTTTCATGACCCTGTGGTGAACATCCACTTTTAGTCGAGGAAATCTGCCTTGCTCAAGGGCACTCCACCATGACAGCTGCAAGCAGGAATTGAATCTTGAAATCTGCTCTCCAATCCCTTGTTATTAAGCGTCATCTGTTGTGGTAGCATCAAAATGCGTCTGTATGTGGGAAATGGTTAAGTCATCCCCTTAAGAGACTGGTTTAGTTTCTAATGCATGTATGGAAATTTGTCAGGTAATTTGTCATCTCCTTTAGAGAGTTTTAATTTCTAATGCATGTATGGAAATTTGTCAGGTAATTTGTCATCTCCACTTAAAAGTTTGTTAGAGACAGTTTTAGTTTCTAATGCATTAGAAACTAAAACTGTATGGTCATTTGTCAGGAAATTTTTCGTCTCCACTTAATAGTTTCTAATTCATATTGGTGGTGTTTTGTTAGGATGCAGATAGATGGAGAAGCACTAGGTCTTCAATAGAGGTGGAGGTTGACAACCTCTACAGTATCCTGGAACCCGTCATACACCAGCTGTCCCTGGATCTGGATAAAGTGTTTGATGATAATGTGAAACCAAAGTTGGTAGAAGGAGCTGCTGCTGCAGCAAAAGAAGCCAATCAAATCTGTGCTAGATGGGCAGCTAAGGTAAAGTACAGTTAACGGGATTATATGAATGTTATAACCCAAAGGTTTTTGTGATGTCTGCCAGTAATGTAGGGAATGACAAATCTGCAGCAGAAGACTTTGAAAATATCTAGGCAAAAATATGGAAAATCTCTTATAAATTAGAGTATAATTATTAAATAAAGTTGAAAACATATAAGAAAAAGGAGGAACTGCGCATTAAGAGCAATTTATTTTTCCCCACAATGTTTTCAAAAGTTATCTTATATTATGCATCAAAATGCGTGATCGACAAAGGATCAATAGCAGACAGCTTTGAAAACTTCTCAGTAAAAATATGGAAATTCTTTATAAATAAATATTGTATGGATAAGAGAGATTATAATAGACTTTCCCAATTACAAATGTATGGGTTTATGTTAACTGGTCATATTTCAATTAAACAGAATAGTAAAGCTGCGACCAAATCGAAGAATTCTGAGAGTATTCCATATCCTACATACAAAGCTGTTGTGACGAGGCAGGAAGCTTTTTCTTCACAGACCTTCGGCTATATCAACTTCAACGAAGATCTGTCGGAGCCAATGTATAGGAAGATGACCATTGTTTGGGACAGAACTTTTAGGTAGGAGAAGTACTGTTTGGTTTACAACTTGTTTAAACCTTTCCTTCAAAAGAAGACGAATTTTGACGAATCTACAGCAGACGACTTTTGAAAACATTGTGGCGCAATGCCACAATTTGCCACAATGTTTTAAATTCTATTCAATAATTACACTTTCTTTTTGAGATATTTTCCATATTTTTGCCTCAATGTTTTTGAAGTCGTCTGCTGCAGATTTGTTGTAGGTGGGAAAGGATTAGCCCTTTCCCTCATACAACAATTCTGCAGCAGACGACTTTGAACATACTTTGTCAAAAAATAGAAAATCTCTGTAATTGAGTAGATAACCTATGACTAAAAGTGGAAAACATTGTGACAATAGGAGAAATTGCTCTTTCTGAGCAATTTCTTCTTTTGTCACTATGTTTTTCTCCTAATTTGAGAATGTTTTCCAAAGATGTCCTACTGCTGATGCACCAACAATGATCTAAATGTTCGAAAGGTTTAAATGCTGGAATGCAAGGGGAAATATTGTGCATAATGACGTACTTCTCCATTTGCCTCAACGTTTTCTTCTCTATTTAGCCCTTTCCCACTTACAAGACGCTTTCTGACGCGTCTGTATCAGACAACTTTTGAAAAAACATTGTGGCCACAAAGGAGAAAGGGTTAATAAACAAGTGTCACTCTGAAAAACCAACTGTAATGCTTTTTAACCCTTTCCCCCATACAACAATTCTGCTGCAGACGACTTTAAACACATTTTGATAAAAAATAGAAAATCTCTATAATTGAATGGATGACCTATGACTAAAAGTGGAAAACATTGTGGCAAAAGGAGAAATTGCTCGTTCTGAGCAATTTCTTCTTTTGTCACTATGTTTTCAAAAAGCCGTCTGCAGCAGAAGACTTTGAAAATATGTCATTATGAGCAATTTCTCCTAATTTGAGAATGTTTTCAAAGGTGTCCGGCTGCTGATGCGCCAACATTGCAGACAACTTTTGAAAACATTGTCGCAAAAGAAGAAATTGCTTATAGAGCAATTTCTCCTTTTGCAACAATGTTTTCAACTCTATTCAATTCTTATACTGCCCTGATGTTTTCAAGGTCTGCTGTATGTTGGAAAGGGTTAAGGTTGGTTTTCCTGGAGTACCGCTGAAATATAAACATAAATATATGCAAATGTTAATTTTTTGATATTTTATTATCCTCTTTAATATGTTACTATATGTCTTTTTGTCTAAAACGCCTGCTCATGGGAAAAAACTGAAATTGAAGTGGGAGTATTTTTACATAGGAAGATATGGGAAAATCTCAAATATTCAAATTGTTTAAAACAATTTAATGAAGATGAGATTGCAAGATGTGATTACTCAATACCAAATCGCTCTAAAGCGTCACCATACAATTCACCACAGACAATATCACCAATATCTGTGATATACCATCACTTTTTGGCCGGATTGCTCTAGCAATTCCGGTCTATAGATTGGCGATGTCCGTCTGTCCGTCAACATTTTGGTTAAAGTTTTGGTTGAGGCAAAAGGTTAAAGTTTCAGGTTGAGGCAAAATCTCAGCACTGGAAAGGGTTACAAACTTGAAACTTTGCCTGAAGGTAACCAGTAACAAGTTCTATTGATTTCTATGGTTACTTTGACCTTGACCTTGGTTTGTCGATTTTCAAGGTCAAATTGCCGACAATTCGGCCTTACCGTCTTCAGCGGTTTCTTGTTTATCATTTGCATGATTCTTAGCTGGACTGCTACTTAACTATGTTTACTTTCAGTGGTGTCTTGTATGAAGTTCTGGCGAACGCAGAGAAAAGACTGCATGAAAAATTAAAAGAATTTCTCGAAGACCTTGGGAAAACTCTGTATAAACTCGGTTTGGGAAAAGAAAGACTTCTGAGAGTTGGTATACAGTACCTTGAGGGTGCAAGTAACAAGGTAACAACCATACTACATTAGAAGTCACAATACACCAAATAAACTCCTTCTTTGTTCCCATGTAAATCAACAAGTTTCAACGCTCAATTGTCACACTTTCTAAGCATTTCTCATGTAGAAGACCCTATATCATTGAAAAGAGTTACCTCTAAGCTTTAAAATAGTCCAAATAAAAGGGGGGGTCATGTATTATGCAAGAAAAAATTCATCCGACAAAAAAATGGTTACTGTCAATTTTGGCCAAATTGGGCTAGGACGAAACTTCTTTTTCTTTACTTTCACTTTCAAACAAGATCAAAATACTAAAAATGACCAAAACAATCATTTCCAGTGCATCCTTCACACATTTACAAAGAATGTAAACTCAATGTCACATATTCATGGCATTCTGGTGATGGTTTACACAAATTTCTATGCAAAAATAAGAAGAGTGTCAGTAAATGTTAGTATGATAATTGTAGAGTTGAAAACTCTGTGACAAAAGGAGAAATTGCTCACAATCTTTTTAAAAGTTGTTTGCTGCAATGCAATAAAATGTGTCTACAGATGGGAAAGGGTTTATACTTTAACTATAAGAATCTAATACTTCCCAACATGAAGAGGCATTTTGAGGCAGATGACTTTTGAAGTTTGGCAAAAGGAGAAATTGATATTCAAATTCATACACCTATTTTTAGCAATTTCCCATACTTTTTACTAGATGTTTTCAAAGTCATCTGCTGCAAGTTCTGGTATGTTGTAAAAAATGTTTAATGTTACTACAGCTTGAGGAGATGGTGGCCCAGTTGAAGGCGTGCATAACAATGAGACAACGCGAGATATCACGAGTTGTAACCCCGCACATACAGGACAGCCTGAGTGAACCTTATGGACAGGCAGCAAGGGAGTTCGGGACGGGGACCTTCCTCAGAATGAAAGACCACATGTCGAAGGGAATAGATAGAGGACGGTTAAAGATGTTTGATGAGGCAACGGAAAAACTGATGACGGAACTGGTAGATTTGCAGGTAAATATTGAATTAACTTTTCCCCTGATAAGCCATTTTGACAGTTAGCTTGTTTGTATATATCAAAGGAAGATTTATCAGAGGGAGGAAGACACTTTGGAGTCACTTCTCCATCATCTTTCAGAGCTCTAGATAAGGGGCTTTTTGCATATTCTAAAATCCTTATTTGACCCTCTAACCCTATGTTGTGGGTGCTCAAAAGAATCGTCTCACTGAGACGATTCTTTTGAGTACCCACAACATAGGGTATGCTTTAAAAAATAAGAGAGAAATTGTGGGAAAAAGAGCTGATTACCCCTCCTTATCTGGACCTCTTGGTCTGTCCGACAAGTTTTCATGTATAGGTGATACAAGGTGTTCTTCCAAACAATCTGAATGTTTCAGTGATTATTGCATAACATGTATCAAAAATTACAAAACAATGAAGTTTATAATTGATAAATCTTCAATAATCCTTTCCCACTTGCAGATTCCTTTTCAGCTTACAACCTTTGATAATACTAATAGCAAATGGAGAAAATGCTCATTGAGAGCGACAATAACTTCCTTTGCCACAATATTTTTTCACTACTCAAAGAATTTTACTTTTATTTATAAAGGGTGCATAGTTTTGCCTAGTTGTTCTCTAAGTTGTCTGCAGCAGATTTGTTGTATGTGGGAATTAAGTTAAAGGTCAAGAAATAGTTTGTTATCAACCATAGAGACTAGTTTTTAGCTCACCTGAGCACGAAGTGCAGGCTGACCTTTTGTGATCACTCGCCAACAGTCGTCGTTGTCTGTACGTCTATTAACATTTATAAGGAAAAACTTTGAAAATCTTCTTGTTAAATACTAACCGGTACATAAACATTTCTTTGGTGACCTACTAAGACATAGGGTGTGGGCTTATTTGCTCTGTGGCAGTAGAGATATACTGATCCTCTTGGCCTCTTGTATTAGCTTACCTGACTGAAAATGAAAAATGAGTTATTGTGGTTGGCATGACAAATCACATTACATAACCTGATTATTATCTCCCGCTTTTTCTAAGAAAAATAGGGGGGGATATTGAAATGGCCTTGTCCGTCCGTCCGTCCGTCCGTCCGTCCGCAGCCATTTCTCAGTAACTAGCTGGTAGAATTTCATGAAACTTGAAATAAATATGAACCAGCATACTGGGATGATGCCCGTCCATTGTTTTTTTGGATTGGTCAATTTTCCTTAGAGTTATTGCCCTTGATATATTGAAAAATCCACGTCCGCAGCTATTTCTCAGTAACTAGCTGGTAGAATTTCATGAAACTTGAAATAAATATGAACCAGCATACTGGGATGATGCCCGTCCATTGTTTTTTTGGATTGGTAAATTTTCCTTAGAGTTATTGCCCTTGATATATTGAAAAATCCACGTCCGCAGCCATTTCTCAGTAACTAGCTGGTAGAATTTCATGAAACTTGAAATAAATATGAACCAGCATACTGGGATGATGCCCGTCCATTGTTTTTTTGGATTGGTAAATTTTCCTTAGAGTTATTGCCTTTTTGGATTGGTAAATTTTCCTTAGAGTTATTGCCCTTGATATATTGAAAAATCCACGTCCGCAGCTATTTCTCAGTAACTAGCTGGTAGAATTTCATGAAACTTGAAATAAATATGAACCAGCATACTGGGATGATGCCCATCCATTGTTTTTTTGGATTGGTCAATTTTCCTTTGAGTTATTGCCCTTGATATATTGAAAAATCCACGTCCGCAGCCATTTCTCAGTAACTAACTAGCTTGTAGAATTTCATAAAACTTGTTGTGATGGTTTTAACGTCATCTGCTGCATATTTGCTGTTTGTCGGAAAGGGTTTTTCAATGTCGTCTGCTTTAAAACTTTGGAGAAAAACATATAATTGGAAAGTGTGGAACAGGGCTGAAAACATTGTGGAAATAATGGAGATGCTCTTTATGAGCAATTTCCCCTTTTGCCACAATGATTTCAAAAGTTGTCTGTTGCAGGGGAGTCAAAAAGCGTCTGTTTGTGGGAAAAGGTTAAAGGTGGTCCACTGCAAAGGCATCAAAGCTCTTTTTTTACAGAGCCAGACACATGAATTCTTAACACCTGCTACAGGTAAACAATTACAAACACGGTTGTCAGAGGAGAGATTCATCACAAATGAGCAATTTCTCCTATCATCACCATGTTTCCTTTCAATCTAAAGATGATGTGCTTATGCGCAAGCTGATTAAGATGCCATTAAAGATGCCATTAAAGATATATGAATAAAAGTATTGTTATTGCATACAATTTACAACATTGTGACAAAAAAAGTTCTTATTTTTTCTAAAAATCAACTGCTGCAGATGTGTCTATATGTAGAAAAAGGATAAACAAACTATTTTCTGTGATAAAGTGATTTTTTTTTAATTTCTTGATTTTGTCTTAGAAACTGTGATGAACTCCTGTTTTATTATCCCCCGCTTTTCGAAGAAAAAAAGGGGAGTTATTAATTTCGGTTTGTCCGTCACAACTTCGTTTCCGTGCAATAACTGCCACAAATGTGAACCGTTTTTTTTTCAAACTTGGTAACAAGTAATGCTTAAGCTGGCTAGGCCAAGTTCGATCGTCACTTCCCTTCGGGACTTTTCGGTGAGTTATGCCCCTTAATTAACCTACAGATTACCAAGGATCTGCTTAACATCATTACATGTATGCAATATTTACACTATGCATTCTTCAATCAGTTTAATTTACCCTGTAATACATGTTCAATAAAAAGTCTACTGACATGTTTAAACCTAACCTCAACATTTATCAGACAAAATTTCCTGCAAGCGGATATAAATTTCATGAATTTGCTGTTAACCCCATCCTCATACGATATTCTGCAGCAACTCTTGAACATATTTGTCAAAAATAGAAATCTATTATTGAATGATAACCTATGACTAAAAGTGGAAAACATTGTGTCAAAAGGAGAAATTGCTCGTTTGAGCAATTTCTTCTTTTGTCACTATGCTTCAAGCTCTGCAGAGGCATCAGAAAGCGTCTATATGAGGCAAAGGGTTAAAGCGATCAAGCAGAACCATCATGGTCCCTTGTCTTTGGATTTGATATAAATCTCTGGTTAGTTTATTGTATAAAATGTATAAAACCTTCCAGGAAAAAAAAAGGTAAATTAAATTAGTGCATATTTACCCGTTCCATTTACAACAAATCTGCAGCAGAGGACTTATGAGGCAAAAATAAGAAAACTCTATGAATGAGGTATGATTAATGAATAAAGTGAAAATGTTGTGGCCGAAGAGAAATTGCTCATCTTTTTGCCACAATATTACACATAAGTCATCTGCTTCAGAAGCGTCCAAATGCATCTTGCAAGTGGATAAGGTTTGAAAGTGAATATCACCGATTTAAAAAAGAGACTAGCTTTCTGTGAATCTTCTTGAAAATTGAATGTTAAAGTTTTTATTGAGTACTTAAAGCCTACCAAAATAGGAAAAAGAAAAGCTTTTATTAATTCTTAAACCTTGTCAAAGATCCAGGATACGCAGTGAACCAGTTAACCATAACCTCTTTCTTCTTGCAGAGTTCTTCTGTAGCAACTGCCAACAGCAGCACGACTACAAAAAAACACTAATGAGCAACCATCTTCTTAGGGCTGTTCCAGGCAACAAATGTCATCTGAATGCCAATTTTTAGGGCACACCACAAAATTTTAATTATTCTCTTGGCACTAATTTTAATTTTAATAAAAAACACCCCCTCAACCCACACAAATAAAAATAAAATCGCAGTTTCTCCCTTCCTAGACATTTTTCCTGGAACAGCCTTTAGCCAAAGTGTTTCAAATCTATCATTAAATAAATTTTATTATTAGAGATTTTCTATATTTTTGCCTATAAAATGTTTTCAAAGTCGTCAGCTGCAGATTTGTTGTATGTGGAAAGGGTTAAATAAGCTAATTGTATTGTCATTGCTCAATGCTTAACTCTTTCCCACATACAAACGCTTTCTGACACCTCTGCAACGGAAGGCTTTTGAAAACATTGTGCCAAAAGGACAAATTGCACATAACTCTTTTCAATAATTATACTTTAATTTATCGAGATTTCTTTGTATTTTTCCTAGATGTTTTTTCACAAAGTCATCTGCTGCAGATTTGTCATATTTGAAAAAATGTTAAATTGCAATTATAACTGAATGTGACATTAACTACAGTCGAACCCGTGCTAAAGACCACCATGGAATAGCAATAGCAACCATACATTTAGTTTCCCAAATTCTCATTTGCTGTATAAATGACCCTGCAATTAAAGATCACCTTTGAACAAAGACCAGATTGTTCACTTCCCATGGGTGGTCTTTAAACACAGGTTTGACTGTATTTGTAGAAAAATGTGATACAGTATACAGAAGTAGTTTGCCAGTACTTAATACAAGATTTGAGAATGACCTTGGAGCCATTTTGGAACTCATCAGGGCAAGCCAACCCTTTTAATGAGACCATTTTACCAGGTTTGTATAAACCCTTTACTACATGTAGACACATCTTGATGTGTGTGCAGCAGACGACTTTGAAATCTGAACACAAAAATGAAAAATCTTTATAAGTAAAACTGCTGCAATTTAATAAAGTTCAAAACATTGTCGCCAAAGTCATCTGCTGCAGGTGTGTCAAATTGTGTCTGCAAGTTATTATATTTACAGTGTTGTTATACCCCCAAAAAAACAAAGTTTTGGGGGGGTATATAGGAGTCACTGTGTCAGTCGGTCGGTCGGAAGCCATATTTTGTCCGGCCTATTTCTTACAAACCACTGGGTGGAATTAAATAAAACTTTACATGAAGCTTCTATACTAAGAGGAGATGTGCATACCCTAAAGGTCTTACAATTGCATGTTATTTCACAGAGTTATGGCCCTTTTACGTCTGTCCGCTTGTCTGTCTGTCAGTCCCACCTAACCTTGTCCGGCCCGCATCTTAACCATGCATCATAGGATTTGAAGGAAACTTGGCACAAACATTCACCATGATGAGGCAGCGTGTCGCACACAAAACCCAGGCCTGTACCTCAAATGTCAAGGTCACATTTAAAGGTCAAAGGTCAAAATGAGTACTATTTGATAGAACTGTACCTTGTCCTGCCTGCATTTCAACCATGCATCATAGGATTTCAAAGAAACTTGGCACAAACGTGCACCATGATGAGGCGGCGTGTCGCGCACAAGACCAGGCCTGTACCTCAAATGTCAACGTCACACTTAGAGGTCAAAGGTCAAAATGAGTACTGCTTGATGGGACTACTTTGTCCAAGAGGAGATATGCATATCATATAAAGGTCTTACAATTGCATGTTTTATTACAGAGTTATGGCCCTTTTTGCTTGGTCGGTCAGAAGCCATATTTTGAGTCAAGGTGCTGTTTTGGGGGTATTTATCATCTTCAGTGATAGTTTTAGTTTGCTTAGAAATCATCTGAAAAACAACATGCAATGTTAGTTCAGCCTCTGGTGTAGTGGTAGTGGTAGTGTGGTAGAGGATTCGATCCCTGGCTGGGTCATACCAAAGACAGGATAAATGGACCAGTAGAACTGGTAACCAACTTAACCCAGGAAACGCTGTGATATAACAGAAAAATGGTTGAAAGCTGCGTAAAAACTAAACAATCAATCAGAGATCAGTAGGGTTACACAGGTCCTTTACTAGAAAACCAGCCTTAATGTAATTGCTACACTTGTGGATAAAGACTTGTCTGCGAATCCATGCTTAGGATCCAAATGAGCCATCCCGGGAGAAAACCAACATAATGGTATCTGCGTAATGTATTGACCAGATCAGCCTGTGCTGTCTGCGCAGACTGATCCGGCCGACACAATCCGTCTTAGGGGGATAGAGGTATAGAGTAGTGATTCCTGAAACAGAAAATCCACAGGAGGAGAACATTGTCTGTCCGGGATAGCATGCGCGGCATTCTAAGACTGATCAGGATCGATACTTTACGCAGGGTCCGCAATGTTGGTTTTCTCGCGAGACGGACCAAATGGATACTGCTTTACAGAAGTTTTTTGTTACCTAATTACCAAACAGTGCAGAGCCAGATAATCCCATATAATCCAGAATTAAATAATCCAATTTCAAAGAAAATGTGTGTCTAAATGAAATGGTTGAATAGAGTTGAAAACATCATAGTAAAATAATTTCTACTGTTGTCACAATGCTTTCGAAAGCCGTTTGCTGAAGATGAGTGAAAATGCTTTGCTCCGTGAAAATGTGTCTGCAAGCATGTATGGTCACCTTATTATAAGTGAACTTTAATTTCTGCACCCGGCAACTCCTTGCAGCAAGTGTATTTTTTCCCCCAAAATAAACCACGTCATACAAAATGACTTTCAAGTCCTTTCAACCAGCTATGATTTATGTAAGCCTGCGCAGCCTGATCATGATCTTCCTTATTTGTCATCTAGTCACACAAGCATCGGTGACTCCACAGGAGAAAAACAATGACTTTATAAACAAAAATAGGACATTAAAAGTATTAAATTTAAATGTAACTGTCATTGATTTAACCCTTTCCCTCATATGACAATTCTGCAGCAGACGACTTTGTACATATTTGTTCAAAAAGTAGAAAACCTCTATAATTGAATGGATAACCAACCTATGACCAAAAGTGGAAAACATTGGTAAAAGGAGAAATTGCTTGTTTTGAGCAATTTCTTCTTTTGTCACTATGTTTTCAAAATGCCGTCTGCTGCAGAGGCGTCAGAAAGCGTCTATATGGGGGAAAGGGAAATTTGAGCACAAAGGAATTACTCCGCTTTGAACTATTTGTTCCCCTTTGGAACTATTTTTTTTGGCAGAGCTGTCTGTGTTATTAGGAATGTAGTAACTCAGAAAAAACGGTTTATCAATTCTGTCGACAACCGCCCCATTAATACATGTAGTTGAAACAATTCTGGGAAAAGGAGAAATTTCTCATCATGAGAAATTTCTTCTTTTGCCACAATGTTTTCAAAAGTCGTCTGCTGCACAGGTGTCAGAAATTGTCTTTATGTGGGAAAGGGTTAAGCATTTTATAAACTTCCCTTATGCATTTCTAATTGACAACTAGTCAAGGATCATGACTCTGTTTCAGTGCTGACAGATGTATTCCATTATGTGGGAGAAATCTTAGCAATGGCCGGTCTAGAAACGACTCAGAACTTGACTGTTGATAGACCAAGTTGCAGCACTTCTGTGGATGATGGGACACATCGTACTGGTGACGAGACATCTGCTCTGGATCATGCTGCACAAGTGACTACGACAATTTATACTCGTCTGACACCTGCATGTATTCAGCAATCTAGTGAAGAAAACGAACCTCAGATGCGAAACTCTTGTGGCGGTCATTCACATTTGCTTAATTTTAGAGATGAAGATACAAATGTGCTACATTCTACTGCCCCGCAGTCTCGCCTTTCTACATTACAACAGCCTTTGGTGCTACAATCTAGTGTTCAACAACCTCATGTGCTAAAATCTAGTGTTCAACAGTCGCATGTGGTAAAATCTACTGTTCATCAAACTCATGTGCGACAATCTAAGGTCCAACAGCCTTTGGTGCTACAATCTTGTGTTCAACAGCTTCGTGTTCTACAATCCAGTGTCCATCAACCTCATGTGCTACAATCTAAGATCCATCAACCTTATGTGCTAAAATCTAAGGTCTATCCACCTTATGTGCTAAAATATAAGGTCCAACAGCCTTTGGTGCTACAATCGAGTGTTCAACAGCGATCGTCACTACATTCTAGTGATGGGATAACAAACAAACTACAGTATCGTAGTAATGCAACAAATACCGAGAATGATAGTGGGGATCATCTGAATGCACCATGCTATACCCACAGTTTATTACAGCCTCACACTGTCACCAAGATGGCGGAATTATTGTCAAGAAATGAGGCTTCCGGTGATAAAGGTAATGATAGATTTATAACAATACAGTCAAACCTGTGCTAAAGACCACCTTTGTTTAACAATTCCCTGCCTATAGCAACCACACTTTTTAATACCCCAATTACTCATACTCTACAGAAATGACCCTGTGAACAAAGACCAGATTGTTCTCTTTCCATAGGTGGTCTTTTAACACAGGTTGGTTGGACTGTAACTTGGACCTGCAGAAACTGGTATGATTTGAAGTCTTAACCCATTCACGCATATGAGAGGCATTCAATAAATTGGGTCGCTGACTATATTTAAATGCCCACTGCATCGGATATTTGTTCAGGTACGCCCTTCGTAGTCTGTCCCCTGCACAGATACACACTTTTGAATTCAGTAACAACAATGCATTGACAGGTCATGGATGTAGTTTCATCAGTTTGAAAGTTAAAGAAGTTTCATTGTTAGAAAATGGGAACATAGTTTGGAAGTAAAACATGAGACTGTTCAGGTAAGCTTCAAAACGGCTTTTAATTCATTTTTTCCTTTGAAAATCTCACAGCATATTAGCAGCCCACCATTTTTGAAAAACGGCGCCTCATTGTTGTGGTTGATGGGCCTATGGGCCCATACTTTTAAACCCTTTCCCACAACCCTTTTCAAAAACTGCAGCAGACGACTTAAAATTATTTTTGGCAAAATATTTGAAAATCTCAATAAATTAATGTATAATTATTGAATTGAGTCGAAAACATTGTGGCAAAAGGGGAAATTGCTCGTTTTGATCCATTTTTAGCTTGGCTTTTTAAAAAAAACGAGAGCTATTGTCATGACCCTGGCGTCGGCGGCGGCATTGTCGTCCGGTTAAGGTTTTATGTTTAGATCAGCTTTTTAGCTCACCTGAGCTTTGCTCAAGGTCAGTTATTGTGATTGCCTTTTGTCCGTCGTCCGTCGTGCGTCATCCGTCGTCCGTCAACTTCTTCTCCTCAGTAACCAGTGGGTCAATTGGGATGAAACTTCACAGAAAGCATCCTCTCAATGACCTCACCAGAATTCCTTCAAATTTTTGGGATCCATGCAAAATTCTGGTTTCCATGGCAACGAAACGCAAAAAAAAACTTTAAAATTCTTCTTCGCCCAAACTAATTGGCAGATTTTCAAATAATTTTGTTGAAATGTTTCTTAGATGACCCTCTATCAGATACCTTCAAGCCATGTTGATTGGTCGAAAAACATGGCCGCCAGGCGGGGCGGGGCGGGGCTATTTTGCCTTATATGGCTATAGTGAAAACTAAAAAAATCTTCTTCTTCGAAAGTGTCGGGCCGATTTTCAAATAATTATGTAGAAATGTTCCTTGGGTGACCCTCTATCAGATTCCTTCAAGCCATGTTGATTGGTCGAAAAACATGGCCGCCAGGGAGGTGGGCTTTTTGCCTTATATGGCTATAGTGAAAACTTAAAAAATCTTCTCCTGAAAGTGTCAGGCTGATTTTCAAATAATTTTTTAGAAATGTTCCTAAGGTGACCCACTATCAGATTCCTTAAAGCCATGTTGATTGGTCGAAAAACATGGCCGCCACAGGGCGGGGCTATTTTGCCTTATATGGCTTAAGTGAAAACTTAAAAAATCTTCTCCTCCAAAAGTATTTGCTGATTTTCAAATAATTTTGTAGAAATATTCATAGGTTGACCTTGTATCAGATTCCTACAAGCCATGTTGATTGGTCGAAAACTATGGCCGCCAGGGGGCGGGGCTTATATGGCTTAAGTGCAAAAAAAAAAAAAATCATGTGAGCGATCCAGGGCCATCATGGCCCTCTTGTTTGCTATTTTATTACAAACTACTACTGCCGAGCGTCTGTGCCGTACGCCGTGCTCTTGTTCCTTTTGTCACAATGTTTTCAAAAGTCGTCTGCTGCAGAGACGTCGGAAAGGGTTAAGGTCTGGGCAAAACAGTGCTTGTATTATGTTAAGTCTTTTGATATTACTAATTTACTTAGGGCTATTCCAGTAAAACATATGTCCCACCCCAGGAAGGCACTTTCAAAATGGACCAACCCCCTTCAGAATTTTATTTGACGAGAAAAGGGCAAATTAAGAAAAAGACCTACCCCCCTACAGAATTTCTTTATTTTGCCTTCCTGGGGTGGGACATATGTTTAACTGGAATAGCCCTTATTCATTTCAGGTAAGGCAAGAGAATCAATAAAACTGGAAACGACAGAAAACCAGGATGTTTTACCAAACCAGGTACCAGCTGTTAAAATAGAGGCAATGACTACACCACCGTATTCACATGTAATTCCTGCTCCAGAGAGCACAATGGCAGTCACATTGCAAGATTATGGAGAGAGAAAAAATGCTGGAATGACGCTTTACATGCCAGACAAGACAGAAGTTTCTTTAAAAGATAGTTCTTATTTGAACCTAAATGACAGACCGCTGAAAAGACACCTTTCCACTAGTCAAACCAGCGGAGTGAGAACATTGGAACAACCAGTTGTTCAAGTTAAGCAAGAGCCAATTGATCCTGACAGCAATAAGAGAGCTCGGAGAACAAGAACCAAATATTGTAAGTACATGTATAGCTTTTGTAATCTTACACTAATTCTTTGTCAGATAAGGGAAAGGAATATTGCTATTAACCCTTTCTCTCATATAGACGCTTTCTGACGCCTGTGCAGCAGACGATTTTTTGAAAACATAGTGACAAAAGAAGAAATTGCTCAAAACGAGCAATTTCTCCTTTTGACACAATGTTTTCCACTTTTAGTCATAGGTTATCCATTCAATTATAGAGATTTTCTATTTTTTGACAAAATACGTTCAAAGTCGTCTGCTGCAGAATTGTCGTATGAGGGAAAGGGTTAAGTAACAAGTAGGGTGTACAGTGATATATCATAGTAAATGGTATATTGTTACATCGCAGTAGATTAAAATTCTGTTTTTAGCCCAAATGAACACAAATTCCTTAAAAAAAGAAAAAAAAAATTAAAAAGAATTCTCCCCCCGAACTGGTTGGCCAATTTTTAAAAATAAATTGTAGAAACATTCCTTGGGTGACCATTATTCACATTCCTTCAAACCATTTTGATTTGTCGAAAAACATGGCCATCAGGGGGGGCGGAGTTGTTTTGCATTATATTTTTAGAAATCTTCTTCTCCAAAAGTATCTGGCCGTTTACCAAATAATTTTGTTCCTTGGGTTACTCTCTATCAGATTCCTTCAAGCCTTGTCATGGCATCTCTGAAAGTATTTGGCCGTTTTTCCCAATTATTTTGTAGGAGATTAATTGGTGATTACTTCAAGCCATGTTGATTGGTAAAAACAAAAATGAGTCATTGTAGTTGACATGACAAATCACATTACATTATTCAGGTGAGCAATTCAGGGCCATCGTGGCCCTTTTGTTGTGTTGCCTGTCTTGTCAGGAAAACACATATGGATCTCTTGTATAGTTATCTGTCTCTCATTTGTCTTCATGACAAATTGGCATGCAACACATTTGTTCTTTCAAATTCTCCCGTTTATTTGTAATTTGTTCATTTTGTTTATTTTCAGTGGGTTTTATAGACCTGACGGAAGATGATTAGAAAGGTGACACTGTCATATTGCCAACAGTAATAACTCTTTGGCAATGGAATTGTATGCATGCTTCTTTTTAGCTCACCTATGCACGAAGTGCAAGGTGAGCTTTTGTGATCACTGAATGTCCGTCGTCGTCGTCGTCTGTCCGTCTGTCCGTCCGTCCGTCCGTCTGTTAACAATTTCCTACAAATGACTTCTTCTACTAAACCAATGGACAGATTTCAAAATAACTTCACAGGAATGGTCCTTAGGTGGTCCCCTTTCAAAGTTGTTCAAAGAATTTAATTCCAAGTAGAACTTTGGCTGTTGCGGCATCAGAAAAGGGGAAAATTGCCAAATCTTAAAAAATCTTCTTGTCCAAATGTGCTGGCCCGATTTGAAAATTATTTTGCACAAATGTTCCTTAGGGCACCCTCTACCAAGATTGTTCAAATATTTCCGATCCGTTGAAAAACATGGCCGCAAGGGGGCGGGGCTTGTTTTCCTTATATGTGCATTGTTAAAACTTTAAAAAATCTTCTTGTTCAAAAGTACTTGCCAGATTTCAAAATAATTTCACAGAAATGGTCCTTAGGTGGTCCCCTTTCAAAGTTGTTCAAAGACTTTCATTCCAAGTAGAACTTTGGTTGCTGCAGCATCAGAAAAGGGGAAAATTGCCAAATCTTAAAAAATATTCTTGTTCATAAGTGTTGGCCCGATTTAAAAATTATTTTGCACAAATGTTCCTTGGGGCACCCCCCCCTACCAAGCTTCTTCAAATATTTCCGATCCGTTGAAAAACATGGCCGCAACGGGGTGGGGCTTGTTTTCCTTATATGTGCATTGTTAAAACTTTAAAAATCTTCTTGTCCAAAAGTACTGACCAGATTTCAAAATAACTTCACAGAAATGGTCCTAAGGTGGTCCACTTTCAATGTTGTTCAAAGAATTTAATTCCAAGTAGAACTTTGGTTGCTGCGGCATTAGAAAAGGGGAAAATTGCCAAATCTTAAAAAAAATTCTTGTCCAAAAGTGCTTGGCCCGATTTGAACCCTCTACCAAGATTGTTCAAATATTTTCAATCCGTTGAAAAACATGGCTACAAGGGGGTGGGGCTTGTTTTCCTTATATGTGCATTGTTAAAAAAAATCTTGTCCAAAAGTACTAGCCAGATTTCAAAATTACTTCACAGGATGGTCCTTAGGTGGTCCCCTTTCAAAATTGTTCAAAGAATTTAATTTCAAGTAGAACTTTGGTTGCTGCGGCATCAGAAAAGGGGAAAATTGCCAAATCTTAAAAAATCTTCTTGTCCAAATTACTATACCTTAAAATCTACATGCTTCATATTATGAATCCTATAGATCAGGTGAGCGATCCAGGGCCATCATGGCCCTCTTGTGTAAAGTCATTTTTAACTCGACTATTCGAAGAATATGAGGGCTATACTACTCACCCTGGCGTCGGCGTCCACGTCACACCTTGGTTAAGGTTTTGCATGCAAGTACTTAAATACTACATGTACTGCATTGAAACTTTCTACAACCCTACCCAACTATCACACCTATGTAGATTATCAAGTTAGATAACTCTATCCTGCATTTTATGCAAGTTATAGCCCTTTTATGCCCCCGGAATCTTCGATTCGGTGGGCATATAGTTTTCGGCCTGTCCGTCTGTTGGTCTGTTGGTCTCTTTGTCTGTGGCAAAAAAAAACTTTAACCTTGACCACTACTTTTGAACCATAACAGGTACGGCTACCATATTTCACATATTTTGACCGTCTCTTTGTCGAAAAAAAACTTTAACCTTGACCACTTCTTTTGAACCGTAACAGGCACGGCTACCATATTTCACATGTGTATTCCTTGTGACATGACCTTTCTGTCAGTACCAAAATCTTTGACCTTGTGACCTTGACCTTTGACCTACGTTTCTTTGTCTGTCTGTCGAAAAAAACTTTAACCTTGACCACTACTTTTGAACCGTAACAGGTATGGCTACCATATTTCACATGTGTATTCCTTGTGACATGACCTTTCTGTCAGTACCAACATTTTTGACCTTGCGACCTTGACATTTGACCTACATTTTGAAAACTTTAACCTTGATCACTACTTTTGAACCGTAACAGTTACGGCTTCCATATTTCACATGTATATTCCTTGTGACATGACCTTCTGTCAGTACCAACATTTTTGACCTTGCAACCTTGACCTTTGACCTACATTTTGAAAACTTTAACCTTGACCACTACTTTTGAACCGTAACAGGTACAGCTTCCATATTTCACATGTGTATTCCTTGTGACATGACCTTTCTGTCAGTACCAAATTGTTTAACCTTGCAACCTTCACCTTGACCTTTGACCTACATTTTGAAAACTTTAACCGTGACCACTACTTTTGAATATTAATAGGTACGGCTTCCATATTTCACATGTGTATTCCTTGTGACAAGACCTTTCATTCAGTACCAATAGTTTTGACCTTGACCATTACCTTCGACCTAGATGTTGCCATTCGGGGGCATCAGTGTTTCACAAACACATCTTGTTTACTTAGAAATTCTGGTTAAAGTTTTGCGTGCAACTAAATTAAGAGTCCATATCTCAGTATTTACTTGATGCATTGCATTGAAACTTTATACAACCCTACCTAACTATCACACCTATGTAGATTATCAAGTTAGATAACTCTATCCTGCATTTTATGCAAGTTATGGCCCTTTTTTTACTTAGAAATTCTGGTTAAAGTTTTGCGTGCAACTAAATTAAGAGTCCAAATCTCAGTATTTACTTGATGCATTTCATTGAAACTTTCTACAACCCTACCCAACTATCACACATGTGTATATTATCAAGTTAGATAACTCTATCCTGCATTTTATGCAAGTTATGGCCCTTTTTGGACTTATAGATTCTGGTTAAAGTTTTGCGTGCAACTAAATTAAGAGTCCATATCTCAGTATTTACATGATGCATTGCGTTGAAACTTTATACAACCCTACCCAACTATCACACTTATGTAGATTATCAAGTAAGATAACTCTATCCTGCATTTTATGCAAGTTATGGCCCTTTTTGGACTGTTAAATTCTAGTAAAAGTTATGCATGCAACTACATTAAGAGACCATATCTTAGTAACTACTGATGCATTGCATTGAAACTTTATACATCCCTTTACAACCATCACACCTATGTAAAGAATCAAGTATGATAACTCTATCCAGCATTTAATGCAAGCTATGGCCCTTTTTGGACTTAGAAATTCTGGTTAAAGTTTTGCAACTACATTTAGAGTGTAATCTCAGTAACAACTTGAAGCATTGTATTGAAACTTTATACAACCTTTCCCAATTTCACAACTAAAAACACAACCAATAAGGATAACTCTATCCTGCATATGGTGCAAATTGTTGCCCTTTTTTTACTTAGAAATTATGGTTAAAGGTTTGCGTGCAACTACATTAAGAGTCCATATCTTATTAACTACTTGATGCATTCCATTGAAACGTTATACAACCCTTCCTAACCATCACACCTATGAAAATAATCAAGTTAAATAACTCTATCCTGCATATAATGCAAATTATCACCCTTTAAGAAATTGTGGTTAATGTTTTGCATGCAACTACATTAGATTCCATTATCTCAGTAACTTAAATAAGCGGTGGAATAGTCGAGCGCGCTGTCCTCCGACAGCTCTTGTTATGTATGTTAATTAACCCTTTCCCACATAAAACAACTCTGCAGCAGACAACTCGACAGAAATATCTAGTAAATATATGGAAAATATCTTTAATTTAACATATATTTATTGGATTGTGTTTAAACAATGTGGCAAATAGAGAAATTGCTCATTTGGAGCGAGCCATTTCCCCTATTTACTCTGTTTTTAAATAGCATAGATCTACTAAAGATATGTTGATACAGGTCTGCAAGTGAAAAAGGTAGGCTTGTGTTACCCATCTTGACAGGGTATCACTTACTGATCACTCCTACTTTGTCCGTCCATCTGTCTGTCCCATTTTTACTTTGGTTTTATTTGTTAGTTATTGGCAGAAGCAATGTGTTCCTTCCAGTTCCATTCTTAATTTTATCACACTTAACCCTTTCCCTCATATAGACGCTTTATGACGCCTCTGCAGCAGACGGCTTTTTGAAAACATAGTGACAAAAGAAGAAATTGCACAAAACGTGCAATTTCTCCTTTTGCCACAATGTTTTCCACTTTTTGTCATAGGTTATCCATTCAATTATGGAGTTTTTCTATTTTTTGACAAAACATGTTCAAAGTCGTCTGCTGCAGAATTGTCGTATGAGGGAAAGGGTTAAATCATTCCCACATACAAATCTGCAGCAGATAACTTTTGAAACATATTGGCACAAAATATGAAACTTTTCACCAATAGCAGTTTCTCCTTTTGTCACAAGGTTTCTAAACTCTTCTGCTGCAAAAGGCGTCAATATGTGTCTTCATGAGGGAAAGGGTTAATTAGCAGCTTAATAAATCAGTACCATTGTATTTAGTTGTAGATTTTACAACTTTTATTTTTTGTCAAATTTGGTCATAAATTGACTTGAATTGTCCTTAAACTTTCTGCAGCAAACGACTTTTTAAATTGCTCATTATGAATAATTTTACCATTTATCTCAATATAAAAATTTACATTTTATTCAATAATTGTCCTTTCATTTATAAAAATATTCTCTAAGTTTGCCAAAATGTTTTCAAAGTCTTCTACTGCAGATTTGTTATATGTTATTTGTAGAGTCATCTGCATTGAAAACTCCCGGTCGTCTGAAAATATGAATAAAACTGTAATAGAGGGTTGAACGCATTGTAGAAACTGTAGAAGTGTCTCCTTTGTGAGTAGTTTCACCTTTTCTCACAATGTTTTCAAAATCATCTGCAAAAGCGTCAAACGTCTGTATCAAGGAAAGGTTTAACGTTTTGTTTGATAAGGAAATATCTTTAAGAATATAAATGTTTTTGATGCTGAAATTCAGTATTAGAGTTTATTATATAACCTATAAATAGACGCCTTTTCATTGGCTAAAAAGTAATTTTTATAGAAAAAATATCTAGCGATATTGACCGTTTTTTCTGATATTGACCCGTTTTATTCTGATATTGACCCGTTTTATAAATAGTAACAGGGGAAGACCGGGGAATCCCACGAGCCGCCTATTAATATCCTTCGCCTTTATCCGTACGCTACGGAATTTTCCGAGGTGCGTTCCGAAAGACCACGGAAACTTCCGAGTGGTCATTCCGGTGACGTAATTGTTTTTAAATGACGTCATGCACGTGCATTACCAACATTTTAAGACGCGCGTTTTAGACTGTTATCATGTCAAAAACGTTCTGTTATCATGAGACAGAAATTTATACAACATACAACAGAAATGTTCCTTGAGTGGTCCTCTGTTTTTCTTTTCAGTTGATTAATATCAAAACAATATGATAAATTAAGGGTTATATAATAAAACAGTTATGGACTTTTCAGCTGTTATACATGATGTTGATATGCACCAAAAAAATCATTATTGACCTCTGGCTATCGCCTCGGTCAATAATGAATTTTTTGGTGCATATCACATCATGTATAACAGCTGAAAAGTCCATAACTGTATAATGTCAAACCATTATAGATATGCATTTAACATTATCGCCTTTTAGTCAGTTATTTCTAAAATCAATATCTAAGGATATGTAGAAATGAATTATAATTATCATTCACTTTTATTTTTTAGAAATAATTACGGTAAACAAAAATGACTTTGAGGGTATTAAATATTTTATGTATATTTTATTGTCATTTTATGTACTTCATAATAGATGACAACAATACCAATTTCAAAAATATATAGTGGTCATAGCAAAAATACACAAATTGAAAATAATCATCATCTGGACATCCTATTTTTTAAATCAATATATATGGTCATAAGTTTACGTTTTTTTTTTTTTCGTAAATAGGTAACTAAGCACCTTTATTATATAACCTATAAATAGACGCCTTTTCATTGGCTAAAAAGCAATTTTTTAGAAAAAATATCTAGCGATATTGACCGTTTTTTTCTGATATTGACCAGTTTTATAAATAGTAACAGGGAAAGACCGGGGAATCCCACGAGCCGCCTATTAATATCCTTCGCCTTTTATCCGTACGCTACGGAATTTTCCGAGGCGCGTCCCGAATGACCACGGAAACTTCCGAGTGGTCATTCCGGTGACGTAATTTTTTTTAAATGACGTCATGCACGTGCATTACCAACATTTTAGACGCGTGTTTTAGACTGTTATCATGTCAAAAACGTACTGTTATCATGAGACAGAATTACAACATACAACAGAAATGTTCCTTGAGTGGTCCTCTGTTTTCTTTTAAGTTGATCAATATCAAAACGATATGATAAATTGAGGGTTATACAATAAAACAGTTATGGGCTTTTCAGCTGTTATACATGATGTTGATATGTACCAAAAAAATCATTATTGACCTCGGCTATCGCCTCTGTCAATAATGATTTTTTTGGTGCATATCACATCATGTATAACAGCTGAAAAGTCCATAATTGTATGATAGATATCTTGGAAATTTCATCTTTTGCCACAATGTTTTTAAATATTTTTTTCATAATTATACTTTGACTTATAACTTACCAATGTTTTGCCTTGACACATGTACATGTGTTATGTCAAAATCGTCATCTATAAATTTGTTGTATGTGGGAAAGGTTTCATATTCAGAATTACGAGTCGATAAACTTTCTGATAAACTTCGTTTATACTATGATATTGAAAATATTTGCTGGAAGGCATAAATAATTTAGGTAAATTAATATACAATTTTATACAACAGAATCATTATGATCATTAATTGATACTTTTCTCAATAATATTGTCATCATTATAGCCTTGATCTCCTTAGTGGGAAGAGGGGTTTTGATACATGTCCTTGTCCAATCTCATTAAAGCCAGATCCACACTTCCCTGCAATAGCAGACACTCATATAGATCTGACAACTGCCTATAACATGTCGTCTCAGATTGACCTTTGCATCAGCCAATCAAATTGTCACCTCAACTTCCTATCAACAGGGGAGATAACCCATTTAACTGAACTAGATACCAATATACATATCGCAAACTATTTCTTGTCTGATTTTACTGATATTGGGTCCGGTCATACTAATAATTTTGATTGAGTTAATACTGGTTAGCCACCCTCTTTGGTACTCAGGATTGCTGTGATAGCTTACGGCATATTTGCCAGTACCGGTGCTCTGCAAAAACTAACATTAAGGCTGTTGTGACCAGTGTAGATCAAGATCAGCCAGCGCATCTGTGCAGACCAATGTGACTCTCTGCACTGTCTGCTTATAACTCGAAGAAAGTTTCAAGAAACTTCTTAAAACAGAACCTTTTTATCTCTTTCCCACATACAAAAAATCTACAGCATATGACTGAAATATTCTGGGCTAAAATTATGAAAAATATGAGCAATTTCTTCTTTTTGCCGCAATGTTTACAAAATTGTCTGTTTATTGATGTTATTAAGTTCTAATGACATTTTGTTTTTATATGAGCTTTTGTCATTTGTGAAAAATGTGACTTAATTAACCTTTTTCAGATACTGACCCTTTCTAATGCCTCTGCAGCAGTCGACTTTTGAAAACATTGCCAATTTCTCTTTTTGACACTATGTTTAAAACTCTTTTTAATAATTAGACAATCATTAAGAGGTTTTCAAAGTGGTCTGCTGCAGATTCGTGGAACGTGGGAAAGGGTTAAATGCAAACTAGAAGTGGACTTGGTTTTGATAATTTTAAGATGCAGATCACTTGGAAGATTACCTTAATTTAACACTTTCCCACATGAAATAAATCTGCAGCAGATGACTGTGAAAACCTCTTGGAAAGCATATGGAAAATCTCCATCATAAGAAGTATTATCATTGAATAGCGATGAAAACATTGCTGCAAAAAGAGAAATTGCTCGCTTTTAAGCAATTTCTTCTTTTGCGACAATGTTTTCAAGTGGTGTTTTTCAAATGCATCTACATGTGGGAAAGGGTTAATTGTTTAATGTGAGTGGCACTCTGTAAAAAATCCTGTTTTGACATTTACCACAAATCCCACTTGTGTAGACCATTCTTGAAATCAATGTGCCAATTTGAGAAATTACTCATAACAATCATTTTTGTCCTTTTTCCCCTACAATGTTTTCAAAAAAAATTACTTTCATTTTCATATTCAGATCAAAGTCATCAGATTGCTGTAATAGGTTTTTCCATGCTTAGGTATCAACAAACTTTTATTTCTTGTTTGTACTTCTTTTCTTTTTCTTGTTTACCAGATTTAAAGTGAAGTGCCAAAAGTGTATGTGCTATATACAAATGTGTTCAGGGTTAACCTCTTGGATTGTGGGATATCTGTAGTCGCCCAAACAGAGGTGTCTCAGTCTGTCAACATTTTGCTTCAAATGATGTCTAACAAGCTTATCCAACTTCAACTTAATTTCACAGAAGTATTCCTTAGGTTGTCTGTCCTCTACCAAAAGAGTTCCTTAGATGGCCCTCTACCAAAAGTATTCCTTAGATGGCCCTCTACCAAAAGTATTCTTTAGGTGGCCCTCTATCATAATGAGCAATTAGTCCTTTTGCCTAGATGTTTTCATAGTTTTCTTCTGCAAATATGTTGAATGTGGAAAAGGGTCGAATTAGAGAGTTCTTTTTTGTATAATGTTTAGATTGCCACCGTATATTTTTAGCTCACCTGAGCACGAAGTGCTCAAGGTGAGTTATTGTGATCGTCTTTTGTCCGGCGTCAGTCGTCAGTCGTCCGGCGTCCGTCAACTTCTTCTTCTCACTAACCAGCGGGTCAATTGGGATGAAACTTCACAGACAGCATCCTCTCAATGACCTCACCAGAATTCCTTCAAATTTTTTCGATCCATGCAGAATTCTGGTTTCCATGGCAACGAAACGAAAAAAACTTCAAAATTCTTCTTCTCCCAAACTGGTTGGCTGATTTTCAAATAATTTTGTAGAAATGTTCCTTGAATGACCCTCTATCAGATTCCTTAAAGCCATGTTGATTGGTCGAAAAACATGGCCGCCAGGGGGCGGGGCTATTTTGCCTTATATGGCTATAGTGAAAACTAAAAAAATCTTCTCCTCCACAAGTGTCAAACCGATTTTCAAATAGTTTTGTAGAAATGTTCCTTGGGTGACCCTCTATTAGATTCCTTCAAGCCATGTTGATTGGTTGAAAAACATGGCTGCCAGGGGGCGGGCTATTTTGCCTCATATGGCTATAGTGAACACTTAAAAAATGTTCTCCTTCGAAAGTGTTTGGTCGATTTTCAAATAATTTTGTAGAAATATTCCTAGGGTGACCCTCTATCATATTTCTTAAAGCCATGTTGATTGGTCGAAAAACATGGCCGCCACAGGGCGGGGCTATTTTGCCTTAAATGGCTTTAGTGAAAACTTAAAAAATCTTCTCCTCCGAAAGTGTTTGGTCGATTTTCAAATAATTTTGTAGAAATATTCCTAGGGTGACCCTCTATCAGATTCCTTCAAGCCATGTTGATTGGTCAAAAACTATGGCCGCCAGGGGATGGGGCTTATATGGCTAAAGTGAAAAAAAAATTAAATCAGGTGAGCGATCCAGGGCCATCATGGCCCTCTTGTTTAATGATAGACTTTAATTTGTTATGCAATTTTCAATAAAAAAAATATGACTGCTAACATCAATCATAATGATTGGCCTTTTCTGACATTGTCTTACCCCACTAGTGCCCCTGTGGCTGAGGATACACTCAATAAGAATGGCAGCCACATTCTGACCCTAAATTGAACCGCAAGGCCAGGGAAAATAAGTCCCTGATTGTTGTCAATGCAACTCTTGAGCACCAGATAGGGTGTTATTGATGTCTTACCTTATATATTTTACCTCGGTGTAAACATAAGGCGTTGGACCAATATTTTTCCTGTGAATCGCGAGATGACCTTAGCTGTTGAAAGCGGCGTAAAACCCAAAACTAGAATGGAGTGCTCCGCGGAGCACATGTGTCACCTGCACCTGCTCATTGAAAGTGTGACAGATAGACAGACAGACAGACGCCGGACCAAAAAAAAGTAATCCCTAAGTGCCTACCATGCTACGCAGGGTGACACAACAAACTAGTTTACCCCAGTAAACCGACACCATGGAGTACTGATTAGAGCGGCCGCATCGGGAGCTGAAGATCAGGGTTAGATCTCCGATCAAGTCATGCCAAAGATTTAAAAAATAATAGTAATATCGTTCATTCTTTGTGGTCAGGATTGTGGAGAGAACATGGTAGTAATGTCATTCATTCTTGGTGGTCAGGATTGTGGAGAGAACATGGTAGTAATGTCATTCATTCTTGGTGGTCAGGATTGTGGAGAGAACATGGTAGTAATGTCATTCATTCTTGGTACTCAGGATTTCGTTTTAACCTTTTCTCACATATAGAGACGCTTTCTGACGCCTCTGCAGCAGACGACTTTTGAAAGCATAATGGTAAAAGATGACATTGCTCATAACGAGCAATTTCTACTTTTGCCACAATGTTTTCAGCTATATTCAGAAATTGTGACTTTCATTTGTGGTAACTTTACTTATGTTTGTGAAGATGTTCTCAAAGTCGTCAGAATGCAGATGTGTTGTATGTGGAAAAGGGTCAAGGTTACATTCTTAGGAAAAGTGTTTCTTTCTTACATTTATGCAACGTATCGATGGAACTGGAGATGAGCCTGCCTGTGGAAAAGGGTACAAGTAGACTTTTGCGAGCAGTGTAGAACCAATTTACCCCCTGTGTTTCAGCATAATCGTACTATCTACACTGTTAGTTAAATTTCATATAGAAATTAGTATATGAGCTCCTGACATTTTGTAAATTTTGATAAGATAGCAGATGTACAGGCTGATCTAAACCTATGCTGTTTGTATTGTACCTTTTCGCATCAACTAGCTCATATAATGATAAACTTCCATAATTATGACAAGGCCAAACTATAGGTTGATGACGTCAATGCCACTGTTGGTCGAACGTACAGGATAGCAGTAGTATGTCATACTACTGAGGATGTTTTATGGTTTAACTCCTTTAGCGCCGAATTCCCCAAAATTAGACTTCCATGTTCAACATCGGGCGACTTCAGTTTTCATGTCTTGGTTAAATGAAATCGAATTGTTTAGAGGACCAAGTCAAGTAACACAATGCCTGAGTGTAAATATAACTGTTTCTATAGACATATTATATTTGTTGTAAAGATATTGTAACACTACGGTAAATTAGAACTATATAATGTTAATGGTTATTGACATTATTTGACAAACATACATACATAAAGAAAAAGCCAAACACGTGCGATTAAAACAATACATAAAAGTGAAGTGAAAAAGAGTCAACAAAATCAGGTATTTATACTCTTTTCGCAAAGTCTTTCTGACACCTCTGCAGCACACGACTTTAGCGGAATGCATTGTGGAAAAAGAAGAAGTTTCTCCTTTTGTCACAAAGTTTTCAACTTTATTCAAGTATTGTTATTTCAGTTATAGAGAGTTTCTATACTTTTGACTAATAATTATTTTCATAGTCGTCTGCTTCAGGTTTGTTGTATGTTCGAAAGGGTTAAAATCTACGTTGAAATGTAGTCTCTTTTTTTTTTACAATAAACACATGCGATTGTCACATTAAGCAACGTTCCAACATTTACTGATTATGTAAACAAATGATAATACATTTCATTTCTGTCCATCTTCCTGACGATGTACAAGCATGTGTTATATATACACTGAACAAACTTTCTAAACGTCCTACTGATATTTTCTTACCATTTAAAAAATGTTTATGTAAACACATGATGTGTTATATATACTGTGAACAAACTTGCTAAACGTCCTCCAGATATTTTTTTAACATTTAAAAAATGTTTATGTAAACACATGATGTGTTATATATACTCTGAACAAACTTTCTAAACGTCCTACTGATATTTGCTTACCATTTAAAAAATGTTTATGTAAACACATGAGGTGTTATATATACTCTGAACAAACTTTCTAAACGTCTTACTGATATTTTCTTACCATTTAAAAAATGTTTATGTAAACACATGATGTGTTATATATACTCTGAACAAACTTTCTAAACGTCCTACTGATATTTTCTTGCCATTTAAAAAATGTTTATGTAAACACATGATGTGTTATATATACTCTGAACAAACTTTCTAAACGTCCTACTGATATTTTCTTACCATTTAAAAAATGTTTATGTAAACACATGATATGTTATATATACTCGGAACAAACTTTCTAAAACGTCCTACTGATATTTTCTTACCATTTAAAAAATGTTTATGTAAACACATGATGTGTTATAAATAGAGCCGATTTGTTGCACTTAAACTGGTTTTAGTTTGTGGTTTAAGGTTTCAACAGTTTAATATCCAACCAAAACTGGTTTACAGGGTTTGGATTTTTCGCCACAAACGGCCGGTTTTGAGAACAACATGGCTGACTTTGATACAAATGCTTTTATCTGTTAATTTTCTGGTCATAATTACATAATAAAACGAGTAAATAAAGTATTTATATATTTAAAAATCCCAATATATTCTTATTACCATTGTCAGACAATGTCTGAACCCAGTCTAGTGCATTTCCACATGAAACCAGAAACTAAAACCAGTTTAAGTGCAACAAATTGGCTCTTAAGCGGTTCAGTCGCCATAATCTCTCTTCCAAGTGATCATGTATTCGGATATATCAAACCTACGAAACCACATTCGAGGGCGGTTTGATCGGTTTAAGAAAACAGTTTTTAGTTTGAGTAAACAAATGGAAAAACTAGTTTTAGTTTTAAAACTGGTTTGATTAACAAATGGATGGTTTAGAAATTAGTTTATGCGCAACAAATGGGCCCCTACTCTGAACAAACTTTCTAAACGTCCTACTGATATTTTCTTACCATTTAAAAAATGTTTATGTAAACACATGATGTGGTATATATACTCTGAACAAACTTTCTAAACGTCTTCCTGATATTTTCTTACCATTTAAAAAATGTTTATGTAAACACATGATGTGTTATATATACTCTGAACAAACTTTCTAAACGTCTTCCTGATATTTTCTTACCATTTAAAAAATGTTTATGTAAACATATGATGTGTTATATATACTCAGAACAAACTTTCTAAACGTCCTACTGATATGTTCTTACATTTAAAAAATGTTTATGTAAACACATGATGTGTTATATATACTCTGAACAAACTTTCTAAACGTCCTACTGATATGTTCTTACATTTAAAAAATGTTTATGTAAACACATGATGTGTTATATATACTCTGAACAAACTTTCTAAACGTCTTCCTGATATTTTCTTACCATTTAAGAAATGTTTATGTAAACACATGAGGTGTTATATATACTCTGAACAAACTTTCTAAACGTCTTCCTGATATTTTCTTACCATTTAATTTTTTTTTATGTAAACACATGAGGTGTTATATATACTCTGAACAAACTTTCTAAACGTCTTCCTGATATTTTCTTACCATTTAATTTTTTTTTATGTAAACACATGAGGTGTTATATATACTCTGAACAAACTTTCTAAACGTTTTCCTGATATTTTCTTACATTTAAAAACTGTTTTCATTATAGACCAGCATCATTGACGACAGGTATAACTACAGTTTGAAAATGAATCTTGCAATTGTCAATACAAAAAGATTGACATGTGTAACAAATGAAGGGGAATTAACAGTGTCACCTCAAAACAAAAAGTAACAATCACTATTCAAATAAAACCGCTGCAAATAACGGCAAAATACATCAGCTTCATTTAATCGATGTTTCACTGAAATGATAGTTTATTGAACTCTGCCAACTTAAGGATAGCATCACGTAAGAGTTCCGCCATACTGAGTAGCTGCTGCAGGATTCTGACCACCAGTTATAACAAGTTCATAACTGTTCAAGGTTGCTGGTCACTGGAACGTTTGACTGTTTCGTAACATATACTTGTGTGTGCCCGAAAATAAATCTGCTGTTTCGTTTCCGAAATTAAATCGGCTGTTTCTTACTGATATTGTTCGTATACGAACAGTTTGATTAGCTGTTTCATAAACAAGAGCTTAATGAGAAATAATTCAAATGAAAACATCGTCTCATATCCATATTTCTTAATTATCCATGTGTGTACTCATCGAAATCAAAAATTCGTTTTCAATCATGTTCCTAACTTTTTTTTATAACAGAATCACTTCAATATCTTCATTTATAGCTGGGCCACTGTGGCCCAGTTTATAGCAATGCGATTTATTGTTCTTTTTGTTATATATTTATTCATGAATTTGCACCGTTTCACAAGAGACCTAGATAGAAATATGTATCCAATGTATCTGATGATATATTTTACAATGATTTAAACATGCCATTTATTTTCGAGGAAAAAACAGCCGGTTTATTTTCGGGTACAAAACAGTATATTTTACGAAACAGCAGAACGTGTTTCGGGTACGAAACGGTTCGGTCACGACACAGTCCATGTTTTCAGTTATGAAAATGAAATGTTACGAAGCGTCTGGACCCCGTTCTGTGTCACTGTCATATGAGTTATGCGAAACCAAAACCTTCAGGATTTTTTAACCAGAATGATGCTCTTGTATCTAAACAGGATCTTCAAGAATAATTTTCGCTTTAGTGTATATAGATATTACCCTATCTATGCATATATATTAACATATATGCATAGATAGGGTAATATCTATTTTTAGAGGAGCAAGTCCCTGTGGTGTATGTATTGTTTTGGTTAGTTTTAACACGCTATCTATCGAAACAGTCACTTGCTATACAATGCAAGTGACCTATGTGTCGATTTAAACAAGACGTTTCGCATGATTAAAATAGTTTGAGCCTGTATTTTTCTCTTCGTAAAACGTCAAACAAAAGAAATGCAGTGATGGGCATATCTCTGAAAATCCTATTGTATAAGATGGTCGTTTAGAAAATTGGTTGAATGAATATATAAAGTGTCACGGGGTCTTATTCTGCCTCACATCCAGTGAACTTGTTCATCACATACTCAGCTGTCGTGTAGCACACTCCCCCGATTACTGCTTTAGTCGATGAAGCAGCGCCAGCCGCTCCTGCACTCTGTAGTGCTGCAAACCAGCTACCTAACGTTGCTGAGCCCTGCAAAGATTCATGTACATATGTATACATATTTGGTCTATCAATAGCCTGGTAAAGACGACCATTAATATATTTGTTCAGGACAACTGTTGAAAGCGTTGTGTTTGACAGGGATATTGCTATAAACGACAACTTTCTTAGTTTTCACGAATTCTTTATGATGTTTATTCCATTTTGTGTGGATACTACCCATTTGTGTCGAGCCCGCTTGCGGTGAGCTCGACATAGCTATCACAATGGCGGTTTGGTGTATGTCCGTGAGTCCGTCCGTCAGAAGCTTGCCCGGACCACATTTCAACCATGCATCATAGGATTCCCAAGTTACTGGGCACACATGTTCACCATGATGATATGAAATTTCGCGCACAAAACCCAGGCCTGTACCTCAAAAGTCAATGTCACACTTAGAGGTCAAAGGTCAAAATTAGAAACCATGCATCATAGGATTCCTAAGTTACTGTGGCGCACACGACTCAGGCCTGTACCTCAAAGGCGAAGGTCACACTTAGAGGTCAAAGGTCGAAATGATAAATGTTTGATACATTGTCCGACCCACATGTGTCGGTGTGTAAAATTATTCCTAAGTTAAATATGCCTGAACCTTTCAAACACAAAACATACTGAAAAGGCGTCAGAATGATATGGTATCTCAAAAATAAAATAAAATTGTTGGGTTTTTGAACTTTTAACATTTTACAACCACTTCGGTATCGCAGAATGCCCATAATTAAATGCTATCATGCAAACTCTTTGTCAGTCTGTGTTGCAATTGTAAGGAGCGTATTCGACACGTTGTGGGAATCTAGATATTTATGTCTATAACGTCACTCGGATCATGGAAACGATTGGTATTGCTGTCGAAAATTTACGCACTGGAGCATGAAAACTACTTGACCTTCCAAATTGTTTCCTGGGTGATACTAGTAATCGCTTGACATTTTTAAGACTGGTATGAGTTGTATCTTTATAGTATCGCCGGATTAATCTGACCCCAGGCTAGAGACATGAAAAAGTAATACAAGAACATACATCATATTAAAAATAGCATTCGATGTATTGATAAAAAAGTAAAAGCGTAATCATACGTGTTAGAATAAATAAACAGTCAGAGCAAGAGTGTATTGTTTGATGCAAAAACGAACAGTTTATTAACACATTTCGATGCCGGATTCATCTGTCGTCAACGAGAATTCTGGCTTAGTCAGGATTCGAGCTAGAAACCCATTGACTGTAAATCTTCGTAGTTACTGTCGTTAACAACGAGCCCGTATCTTGCCTATAACAGGACAAAGACCACGTTTGTGATTTTATTATTATTATCATCATTTAAAGTATCACCTGCAAATAAGCAGCAACTGAACCTGCCGCAACGCCTACTGACTTGAAACCTGCCGCTGCTAAAGTAAATGGAGCGGCCAACAATGCTGCTCCGACGCAAATTCCTACGGCAGCAACTGTTGAACCTGATACATAAGGTGCTGAAAAGCCAGTTAAAATGATCAGTTCATGATTCCAGACTACACAGCATTCCTTCAAAAACATAAACGATATACTGTATCTTGTAACAATCTTCAAACTTTTTTGGAACAGTTGTTTATCGAGAAGAAAACTTATTACTTATGATGATAACGCTTTTGAAGTGATGTCAGAACTGTAATGGTAGTGTTTTATCACTGACTTCCCCTAGCTCCATTTCTTTTCCTGTATATATCTCAAATAAACTCCGATGGAAACAGTTTCATAAATATCTTAATTTAAAATGATTGAACTTTGATTCGTATTAATCAAATTATGTATATCAAGTACTTCCCAGAGCTTTTAGGCTGGAATAATTACATTTACACAGAGTGAATTTTACAAGTCCGTATAATGCAACAAACATTATAATGATAAGGTCATTTCTTTATTTTAATTTTTTACTTTCGTAATTATTTTTCGAAAACATCATTCTTGATAACCCTTAGTTCTTTAACTAGAGGTGTATTCGCCATGAAAAATATTCATGTGTGGAGATCTGTGTTTACCTTTTATACAGACAGGGGTCTGAATGTTATATCCTCCTCCATGACGTGGACGGATCACGTGACAGCCGGAGGGAACATAGCCATCAGGGCAACTTAAAATGCATCTACTATCACCTTCCTTTATATCGTTGCGCCATGTGTCCCCAAGTCTTTCTGTAGCAAATGACAAGATTTGCGATTTTTACATGATTACCAATCTAAAATATCCCCACTTCGCATTATTATAAAACTAAATTAAAATAAAGATAAGACGAGAAGTATAAATAAAGTTTGGTAATGGTTAAATTATCAACAGTATTATCTCGACGGAAAAACACAAACACTCTGTATTATAAAGTATAAATGTTAGTATTTAATAACAAAAAATATTAAAAAAAAAAAATAGGTCAAAGGTGTATGCCAAGTTGCTGCAACAACAGCTCAAAACTTGACGAAAAGTTACACAATGGACATCCAATATTAAGAGTTGTTACAAAACATCCATTGTCAATGTAATTGTGGCCTATACTCTTAGGTTGAATTTAATTTAATTTTTAGTATATTTGCGATAGCAAAGATACTATAGTTACAAGTGAGATTTTGAAGTCACGTGATGTAAATGACTGAGAACACCCCCAAACAATAGTGAAAACAATTCAAGACTGAATTACGAATGCAAACATAGCAAAGGTCAAGTATGTAAAATAAATTTCGCCTACTCTTAGTAACCAAATACAATTACAAGTCTCTGAATGTGTAAATAGTTAGGTGTAATAAAGGATAAGGATATCACTACGCGCCCAACCCCAGTGTGTACGACCGCCTAAGCAAATTACCTTTTGTAAATTATAACCCTTTGTTTTCTCTAGTAAAAGAGAAAGTAATATTCCTTCTGAAAAATTTGTTTGTGATATTTGAATAGCATCTTTTTCCACTTGCAGATGTATTTGATGCAGACAACTTTTAAAAGCATTGTGTCAAAAGGAGACATAACGAGCTATATCTCCTTTTTGCCACAGTGTTTTCTATGCTATTCTGAACTATTTAGAAAAAAAAACCTTCGATATCAACCCTTACCCACATACACCCCCTTTGTGGGGCCTCTGCAGCAGACGACTTTTGAAAATATTGTGGCAAATGAAGAAATTACGCGGTATATTTATATTCTAAGGAGAATTTGCTGCGGTATCAGAAAGGGTGAAATTTGCCCAATTTTTAAAAATATTCTACTCTGAATTAGCTTGGTCTGATACCATTATAATGTGGAAAAGTGTTATCATTGGATAGCTCTCTACAACTATAATCATATTGATTGGTTGTTAAACATGGCAATCAGGCTGTATAAGAAAAGGGGCTAAATGACAAAATGTTAAAACTACATTCTTATGAAAGTGCTTGTCTGATTAAACATTCTTGTCCGATTTCAGTTATTTAGTAGAAATGTTCCTTCAGAGACTCTCCAAGAAAATTGTTCAAGCCATATCCGTTGGTTTAAAAAAGATGAGAGAGGCGGCATCAGAAAAAGCCAAATGACAACATTCTACAACTCTATTCTCATGAAAGTTCTTGTCTTATTTGTTCTCTCAGTGACCCTCTTCATAATTATTTAAGCCATATTGACTTGTTTGAAGACAAAGTTACCAGGCGTTATCAGAAAAGGGGTTATTTGAAAGTTAAGCTTCAAATGATATATCAACCTA